>CATIWQ010505455.1:0-24564 GCA_949673415.1 Euphorbia schlechtendalii
GAACAAACGAATATTGAAGAATGAAAACTTTTATTGATAAGTGATTTGCAAGTACACTTATACAACAATCGCTTGAGAATATAGAGAAATCTAGTGATCGAAACAAGGATTCGAATCACTTAAACATTTTCTTGCTAACACTTACGAACTTAGCAAATTCTCTGTCTATACACACACTATATATCTCTCATGCACTCTAACATTTTCCCTCTATCTCCCTACACAAAATTGTAAGGTTTAGAGCCCTATTTGTAGAGTTTGAAGTGCTGCGTCTATCCATACGAAGAGTTATGTCCATTGGTGAATGATTGCATCACTTGATTGTGATTGGTTGAGAAGGTTCAATCTAATCCACAATGGATAGGCACCTTTTCATGATTGGTTGATTTCTGATAGGTGTCTATTCATTGGTAGTTGATGGCGGTTGATCATCCTTATCTGGCGGTTGGTAGTTAAGAAGATTAAACCAGAAAATCATCCAAGTCACGACCGTGGTATACAAGTCATGACCGTGAATCTTTAATTGGTGGATTTCTGTGTGAAGAAGAACAAGTCGTGATCGTGAATGGTTATCGCAACCGTAAATTGCATTTTTCTTCAGAATTCTCTTTGTAACTTCACCGATCTTTGACAGCTTCGATCTTAAGCCAAATCTTTAAGTACCACGCATCTTTTTTCACCTTTTTCACTCTTTTTTCATAGAATTCCATTTTAGATCATTTTACTCCCAAGATTTACCTAGTATCTGCATTTGCATAAAAAACAACTACATACCACGTGAAATCTTTTGTATGAAGTATAAAAATGACTTAAACTATAGTGTTTAGTGTATAAAATTAATATGATAATAAGTGTAATTATATACTTATCACTTGCACAATGACAGATTGAAATTAATGTTGAGTTAACACTTGATTAACCAACTTAGTAAAACGGTTAGTTTAGTAGTAAACGGTTCCAATTAAAATGTACATCTTTTGTAAACATGGTTTTTTATTTTAATCGTGAAACTAAATCTCACAGCGTTACTAAAAATTAAACTATGTTAAACACGTGTTACCTCACTTGGATGAATTTAGTTTCCAACACTTATCCAAATTTCTTGATTTTTCTTCAAATGGGATTCGCCTTCCAATAAGCTATTGAACTGCTCCTTAGGCAATAGTTTGGTGAATATGTCAGCATGTTGTTCCTTTGAGGGAACATACTCTAGTTTGACATCTCCTCTTAGCACATGATCCCTTATGAAGTGATGTCTAATATTGACATGCTTTATCCTGCCATGTTGAATTAGATTTTTGGATAGGTTAATTACGCTCTTGTTATCACACATAACTTCGAGGCATTTAGACTTTATACCATACTCTTCCAATTGCTGCTTAATCCATAGCAGTTGTGCAATGCAACTTCCTATCACCATGTACTCAGCTTTAGCTATACTAAGTGCAATAAAAGTTTGCTTCTTGTTATACCATGAGACAAGGCATTCTTCAAGGAAATGGCATCCTCTTATGGTGCTAATCCTATCGAGCTTTTATCTACTATAATAAGCATTTGTGAATCCTCTTGGAGTGAAATCAAAACTGTTAGGATACCACATACCTGCATCAAGAGAAACTTGCAAATACCAGAGAATCCTCTTTATAGTTCCCAAGTGAGATTCTCTAGGGTCAGCTTGATAATGAGCATAGTAGCACACAACATACTGAATGTCAAGCCTACTAGTTGTAGAACAAAGAAGAGAACCGATAATTCCTCTATAGAACTTGTTGTCTACTGGTTTACCAACTTCATCTTCACTATAATAGTATCTATGGTCATGGGAGTGGACATTGGCTTTGAATGCTCCATATCAAACTTCTTCAGGACTTCTTTGGCATACCTTGCTTGACTTATAAAGATTTTGTCTTCGGTCTGCTTGATTTGAAGTTTAAGGAAAAAGTTGAGCTCTCCCATCATAGACATTTCAAACTCGCCCTTCATCTACTTGCTGAACTCTTTACACAACTTCTCCTTAGTTGCTCCAAAAATGATATCATACATAAATTTGGACTAGCAACCTATTTTCTTTCCTTAGCTCGATAAACAGTCATATCTGCTTTCCCTCTTTCATAGCCTTTGCTAATTGGGAAATTGGTCAGCCTCTCATACCAAGCTTTTGGGGCTTGCTTCAGTCCATTGAGAGCTTTCTTCAGTTTGAAGACATGCTCAGGATTCTTCCGATCTTCAAGGCCTAGAGGCTGGCGAACATACACTTCCTCTTGAATGAATCCATTTAGGATTGCGCTCTTGACATCCATCTGATAGCTTGAAGTTCGTATGAGTTGAAAAAGCACACATGATTCGAATGGCTTCAAGCCAAGCTACAGAAGTATAAGTTTCATCATAATCGATGCCTTCTTGCTGATTGTAGCCTTGAGCAACAAGCCTAGCCTTGTTCCTGACAACAACACCATCTTCATCAAGCTTGTACTTGAAAACCCATTTGGTGCCGATAAGTGATTTCCCTTTAAGCTTAAGAACTAGAATCCAAACATCATTGCGCTTGAACTGATCCAGCTCCTCTTGCAACGCGATGATCCACTAATTAACTCCTTCTGCATCTTTGAACTTCTTGGGTTCAATCAATGAGAAGAAAGCTGGATAGCTCATCATTCTGCTGAGCTGACCTCGCATCATTACTGGATTATGAACTTCATCGATAATGTTGTCAAGTGCATGGTTGCGATGAGCCCTAATATCCCTTGGTAGACTCGGATCAACAACTAGAGGATCTGCAGTAGGTTGCTGAGGAGGAGGTTGATATTCACCATCGTTGAAGTTTATTGAAAGATCATCATCTTCTTTAACCTCCTTAGATACAAGTTCTTATGTTGGGCTGGGCAGCATAGAGAGTGGCATGCTGAGTGGATTTCCTTATTGAGTTACTCCTTCATCTTCATCATATTTACATCCATCTACATTGTTAGTTTCATTAAAATCTACAAGCACATACTCCTCTAATAGGCCGGGTTTTTTGACATATATTCTATATGCCCTATTGTTAATTAAGTATCCCAGAAAGACACCTTCATCAGACTTAGGATCAAACTTACCTAGCTGGTCCTTGGTGTTAAGAATAAAGCACCTACAGCTAAATGATCTGAGATGACCAATCTTAGGCTTATGCCTTCGCCAAAGCTCATAGAGTGTCTTTTCAAGAATTGGGTGAATTAAAACCCAATTCAAGATACAGCAGATTGTGTTAACAGCTTCTCCCCAAAAGTACTTTGGTAGATTTTTATCACTCAACATGGATCGAGCCATTTCAACTATGATTCTATTCTTCCTTCCTACAACCCCATTTTGTTGAGGCGTGTAAGGAGTAGAAAAGTTGTGCTTAATACTATGTGATGAACAAAATTCTTCAAAATGAAAGTTCTCGAATTCACGTCCATGATCACTTCGAATTTTACTGATTTTAGTTCCTATTTCGTTCATTATCTGATTATTGAGTTGGACAATATATTCATATGTATCGTCTTTGCTACTCAGCAAGACTACCCAAGTGAATCTTGTGAAGTCATCCACAACCACCAATGAAAATCTCTTACCACCCATGCTCATAGGCTAAACTGGGTCGAAAAGATTTAGGTGGAGGAGCTCGAGCGGTCGCTTAGTTTCTACATGATTAATTAACCTAAAGGATTTCTTAACTTGCTTACTGAGCTGGCAAGCTGAGCAAAGTTTATCCTTCTCAAAGCTGATATTGGGTAAACCCACAACTAGTTGCTTATTAGCCAGTTTGGACATAATGTTCATATCTATATGACCAAACTTTATATGCCAAAGCCACGAATTATCTTCCTTAGATACAAGACATACATTAGTGGCACCAGGGGATAAATCAATAATATATACATTATTTATTCTAGGAGAAAAGAGTATAATTGAGTCAGTCTTAAAGTCAATAACCGAGCAACCTACTGAGTCAAATGTAACCCTTCTACCTTTGTCACAAAGCTGAGCTACACTAAGCAAGTTGAACTTAAGTCCTTTGACCAAAGAAACCTCTTCGATTGAAGGAGAGACACCAACAGTGCCATAGCCTTACCTTTTTGGTTATCTCTAAAATTGACACTTCCATTTCTTTTATGCTCTAACCAGATGAACTGGCTTTCATCTCCCATCATATACCTTGAGCATCTGCTATCCACATACCACATTCTAAAGTCATTAGCGAATCTAAAGCTCACCTGCAAAACAATCACATTTTCTTAGGTACCCATGCTCTTAAGTTAGGTCCTCCCTTGTTAGCAGTGATTAAATTACTCCAGTCGTACTCGTCATAATAACCATTTTTATGCCTACAGAGAATTGTAGCATGTCCAGCTTTGCCACAAAAACCACACATCATTTTTGCTTTGGGCTGGCTAGCTTTCTTCTTTGTAGAGGAATTCTTCCTCTTATAATTGCGATTTTTGGTTACTCGAGGTTTGATTGTTAGCTAGAGGAGGAACCCATTCCTTCTTCAAATCTGTTATATCAGCAGTCAACTCATCTAATTGCTTAGTGAGCTTGTTGTTTTGACATTCATGATACTTAGCTTTTTCTTGAAGAAAGTGAATATCAAGAGATAAGGAAGCAATGGTGTCTTCCTGATCTTCACTTCTCCTCACTAGCTCTTGATGTTTTACCTGACTTATTAGTTAGCTTCATAACATCAAAGAGTACATAGGTAAACTCTTCGATGGATAAAGGGATCTCAAAAGGTACCTCAGCTTAAGGAGATTTCTCTTTGCTATGCTCAGCTTTAGAGTCACTAGCGGTTTAACTACTATTTGAAGTAGATGTTGAGCCTTCACCCCTTTGATTCTCGTTCACCATCAAGCATAGGTTGGCGGAGTCAGTTGCTTCTTCATCAAAGGATGAAGATTCTTCTAAATCACTCTATGTGGCAGCAAGTGCCTCATTCTTCTTTGTGAACCTCTTCTTGTATATATCCTTCTTGGTCTTTGGATAACTAGGCTGGATATGGCCTTTTTCTCTACAGCCAAAGTACATGATGTCTTTGTTATGTTCCTTCTTGGATCCTTCCTCAACTCCTCACCGGTGCTATGTTAACTTACTTTAAGCGAGAAACTTCTTCTTCTTGAACTTCCCATCATTCTTCATAAAGCATTTGAAATGCCTAGTCATAATGGCCATTTGCTCATCAGAATAGCAGTTGATGGATTCATCAAATGAATCAGCTTTCAAGATAATGGCTTTGCCCTCTCTTTCCTTACCTCTATTCCTTTTGAAGTCATTGGCATATTTCCTCAGGGACATTTCTTGAGTGAATAAGGTGCCTATTAGCTCATCATAGTTGTAGGTCTTAAGATCATGAGCCTCCTCAATCGGGCTCTTCTTGGCATCCCACTCTATGGGAAGCGTGTAGAGAATCTTCTTCACCAACTCCTCTTCAATGAACTCCTTGCACAATCTCTTCAGTTCATTAACGATATTAATGAACCTGGTATTCATTACCTGAATACCCTCACTAGCACCCATCCGGAACATCTCATACTCTCTCAGCATGAGATTGATCTTTAACTCCTTGACCTTGTCAGTCCCCTTGTAGGTAACCTCCAACTTCTTCCAGATTTCCTATGATGTCTCACAACCCAAGACCTTGTTAAATTCTTTAAGATCTAGCGCAGAGTGTAAATAATTGATGGCCACGGCATTCTCTTTGAGAAGCCTTAAACTAGCGTCATCATAATCTTTTAGGTCAACTGGTACACACTCCCCATTCCTAACCATGGTAGGAATTTTGGGGCCAAGCTCTATAGCGAGCAATGCTTGCATGCTCTGAGATTGAATGAAATTTTTCATGCAATTTTTCCAAAATGTGTAATGATTACCGTCGAACAATGGTAACCTGGTTATAGACATTCCCTCTTTAAGGAGAATAGTCTATCTTGAGCTAGAACTGAAACTATTGTAAGCCATTTGGGATCTATAACTCAAAGATGATTAATCTATAAGTTTAGCACTGCTCTGATACCACTTGTTGGTCCTAAATGGCTTAAAATAACAGCATAGGAGAGTGAATGCAGTTCTTGCTTTCTTTTTTATGTTTTTAAAAATTCTTTTACCAAGTTATGTTTTTAGATGTATGCTAAGTTTATCATGCTAAACTGGGTCTAAAAACTATAAACTGCTCAGCTTTGCTAGCATAGTTTATCTTTAATCGTTGTTGAGTAATTTACTCAGAGCTCAGATTGGTTTTCAAGCAAAACTGATAGGATAGAAAGAATGATGAATGAGATTAGGCACGATAAAGGTAAACAAGTAATGTTAGAACTTTTACACCTGAGATTTATCCTAGTTCGGCCCCTAGCCTACCTCCTGTCCCCATATCTTTAATCCACTAGTGATTCATTCCTTCCTTAGGCGAAGAAGCCTTTACAATGGGTAGAAAAGATTACAGAAAGTACCTTCCTTTCTAACTACCTCTCAAACTCAGTTTAGGTACCCTTCCTAAGCTGACACTTAGATTTATCAAAGAAACTACGAACAGAGGAATTCAACTTATAGAATTGTTAAATCTTAAGTGTTATTCCCTCTATTACAAACAGATTTAGACAATATGTGTTTGCTAATTGTTTGGTTTGGAATTTCTTGAAGTTGGGAGTGTTTGAGCAGAGATTCAACTCTTAGAGAAATTCGACGTGATTTAACAAGTTTGAACGTCTGCTCCAGTCTTCTATTTATAGTTGAAAGTCTATGATTTAGCAGTTACCAACTTCTCATCCTAATAGTTCTTCGATATCTCTTCTCTTCAAATCTTACGAATTTTCTAGTTAGAGATAAATTCTAGGATGTTAGAAAAAGAGATTTCGAACATTGAAGTGCGAGATTAATCCATTAATCTAATGCAACAAAAATTCATTTCATTCAAGCAATCTAGTTTGATAGAGAGGCATGCAAATTACAACTTGGAATTCTATGAATGGTTGACTTTGTTGACATTGCAGAGTTGCGCGGAGACACTGAGAAGCGGTGCATGTCAGAGGATTCCTTTTGCCTTGGACTTTAGCGAGGAATCTCCAACATTCCGTACTGACACCTTTTGTTTGTGAGGACCACTGGAATATCTTCTTTAATTTCAGCGCCCTTTCTTTCGAAAAGCATCAAAGGGATATTCTGTTTCTCAATGAAACAGTTAAAGGCGTATGTGCCATTTAATTCTCTAAGTATCAAAATAACTCAACTTTTATCATAGAAAGCTAACTCACCACAGTTGAGTAAACAACTTATAAACTATGTAATACTAAGCTTAACTCAGCTTTTCTTACTCTAAGACATAACTTAATTAATTACTTAGTAAACTAAGTTATTTTCCCTTAAACAACCTCAAGTAAACTTCATTAAGTAAGAGTATACTTAGTACTCAATTAATTTCACTATCCTAGTTAGTTTGTTAGTTCTAAAACATTTTAAGTACTATGAGGTACTATTAACTTTGGTTCAACACTTACTCATGCATTTTATAGCCACTTAAAGATTATCACACTCTAAAACAGTCCAAAGGCTAATTTTAAGGTCAACGCTAGAAAAACATGCATCGTATTTCGGGGTGGCAATTTTCGTGAAAACTTTGATGCATTCGTTTTATGGCCATATCATGATTATCACACTCTAAAATGGTCCAAAGGTGGATTTTAAGGTCAACTTTTTGAAAACTCGCATCGTTTTCCGGGGGTGCAATTTTTGTGAAAATTTTAACACATGTGTTTTCAGGTCATAACATGATTATCACGCACTAAACTGGTCCGAAGGTGGATTTTAAGGTCAACGTTGCGAAAACACGCATCATTTTTAGGGGGTGCAGTTTTCGTGAAAACTTTGATGCATGCGTTTTGTGGTCATATCATGATTATCACACTCTAAAATGGTCCAAACGTCGATTTTAAGGTCAACATTGTGAAAACTCGCATCATTTTTCGGAGTGCAATTTTTGTGAAAACTTTGACGCATGCGTTTTATGGGCAGATCATGATTATCACACTCTAAAATGGTCAAAATGTTGATTTTCAGGTCAATTTTGTGAAAACTCGCATTGTTTTTCGGGGGTGCAATTTTCGTGAAAACTTTGATGCATTCGTTTTATGGTTATATCATAATTATCACACTCTAAAATGGTCCAAATGTGGAATCTAAGGTTAACGATACGAAAAACGCGGATCGTTTTCCAAGGTACAGTTTTCGTGAAACTTTGACGCATGTGTTTTACGGTCATATCATGATTATAAACACTCTAAATGCTCCAAAGGTGGATTTTAAGGTTAATGTTGCAAAAATTCGCATCGTTTCAAGGGGTATTCGTTAAAACTTTGACGTATGCTTTTTATGGTCATTTCATGATAATCACACTCTAAAAAGGTCAAAATGTTGATTTTAAGGTCAACGTTACGAAAAATCGCATCATTTTCCAAGGTGCAATTTTCATGAAAACTTTGACGCATGCGTTTTATGGTCATATCATGATTATCACACTCAAAAATGGTTAAACGGTAGATTTTATGGTCAACGTTACAAAAACTCGCATCATTTTCCGGGATGGCAATTTTTGTGAAAACGTTAATGCATGCAACTTTTGGTCATATCATGATTATCACACTCTAAAATGGTCTAAAGGTGGATTTTAAGGTCAACGTTATGAAAGCTCGCATCGTTTTCCGGGGATACAATTTTTCATGAAAACTTTAATGCATGCGTTTTATAGCCATATCATGATTATCACACTCTAAAATGGTTCAAAGGTCAATTTTAAGGTTAACCTTGCGAAAACTCGCATCGTTTTCCGGGGGTGCAATTTTCTCTAAAACTTTGACACATGCGTTTTATGGACATATCATGATTATCACACTCTAAAATGGTCCAAATGGATTTTAAGGTCAATTTTGGGAAAACTTGCATCATTTTTTGGGGGTGCAATTTTCGTGAAAAAATTTGACACATGTGTTTTATGGTCATATCATGATTATCACACTCAAAATGGTCCAAAGAGGGATTTTAATGTTAATGTTGTGAAAACTCATATCGTTTTCTTGAAAACTTTGACGCATGCGTTTTATGGTCATATCATGATTATCACACTCGAAAATGGTCCAAATGTTGATTTTAAGGTCAATGTTGCGAAAACTCGCATCGTTTTTTAGGGTGGCATTTTTCTTGAAAACTTTGGCGCATGCGTTTTATAGACATATCATGATTAACACAATCTAAAATGGTTCAAAGATTGATTTTAAGGTTAACGTTGGAAAAACTCACATAATTTTTTAGGGTGGCAATTTTCGTGAAAAGTTTGACCCATGTGTTTTATAGCCGTATCATGATTATTACACTCTAAAATGGGCTAAAGATTGATTTTAAGGTCAATGTTGTGAAAACTCTCATCATTTTTCGGGTGTGGCATTTTTCATGAAAACTTTGACGCATGCATTTTATGGTCATATCATGATTATCACAATCTAAAATGGTCCAAAGATTGATTTTAAGGTTAACGTTAGAAAAACTCGCATCATTTTCCAGGGTGGCAATTTTCGTGAAAACTTTGACACATGTGCTTTATGGCCATTTAATGGTTATCACTCTCTAAAACGGTCCAAAGGTTGATTTTCAGGTCAACGTTGTAAACTCGCATGGTTTTCGAGGTTGGCATTTTTCTTGAAAACTTTGACGCATTCGTTTTATGATCATATCATGATTATCACAATCTAAAATGGTCCAAAGATTGATTTTAAGGTTAACGTTGGAAAAACTCGCATCAATTTCCGGGTGGCAATTTTCATGAAAACTTTGACACATGCAATTTATGGTCATATTATGATTATCACACTCTAAAATAGTTTCCGGGGTGGCAATTTTTATGAAAACTTTGACGCATGCATTTTATGTTATCACACTTTAAAATAGTCCAAACGTCGATTTTAAGGTCAACATTGCGAAAACTCGCATCGTTTTCCGGGGGTGCAATTTTCGTGAAAATTTTGACGCATGCGTTGTATGGGCATATCATGATTATCACACTCTAAAATGATTAAAATGTGGATTTTAAGGATAGTTTTGCGAAAACTCGCATCTTTTTTCGGTGGTGCAATTTTCATGAAAACTTTGATGCATTCGTTTTATGGTTATATCATAATTATCACACTCAAATGGTCCAAATGTAGAATCTAAGGTTAACGATGCGAAAAAAGCAGATCGTTTTCCGAGGTGCAATTTTCATGAAACTTTGATGCATGCGTTTTATGGTCATATCATGATTATAAACACTCTAAAATGCTCCAAATGTGGATTTAAAGGTCAATGTTTCAAAAATTGGCATCGTTTTCGGGGGTGCAATATTCGTTAAAACTTTGATGCATGCTTTTTATGGTAATTTCATGATAATCACACTCTAAAATAGTCGAAATGTTGATTTTAAGGTCAACGTTGTGAAAACTCTCATCATTTTCCGAGGTGCAATTTTCATGAAAACTTTGACACATGCATTTTATGGTCATATCATGATTTTCACACTCAAAAATGGTCAAATGGTAGATTTTAAGGTCAACGTTGAGAAAACTCGCATCCTTTTCGGGATTGCAATTTTTGTGAAAACGTTAACCCATGCAACTTTTGGTCATATCATGATTATCCCACTCTAAAATGGTCCAAAGGTGGACTTTAAGGACAATGTTGCGAAAACTCGCATCATTTTCCGGGATGCAATTTTTCGTGAAAACTTTAACACGTGTGTTTTATGGCCACATCATGATTATCACACTCTAAAATGGTCCAAAGGTCGATTTTAAGGTTAACATTGCAAAAACTCGCACCGTTTTCCAGGGGTGCAATTTTTTCTAAAACTTTGACGCATGTGTTTTATAGACATATCATGATTATCACACTCTAAAATGGTCCAAATGGATTTTAAGGACAATTTTGCAAAAACTTGCATTGTTTTTTGGGGGTGCAATTTTCGTGAAAACTTTGACACATGCATTTTATGGTTATATCATGATTATCACACTCTAAAATAGTCCAAAGGGGGATGGATTTTAATGTTAATGTTATGAAAACTCGGATCGTTTTCCGAGGGTGCAGCTTTCTTGAAAACTTTGATGCATGCGTTTTATGGTTATATCATGATTATCATACTCTAAAATGATCCAAAGGTCGATTTTAAGGTCAATGTTACAAAAAATCGCATCGTTTTCGAGCATGGCATTTTTCGTGAAAACTTTGACGAATGCATTTTGTGGTCATATCATGATTATCACAATCTAAAATGGTCCAAAGATTGATTTTAAGGTTAACATTGGAAAATCTCGCCTCTTTTTCTACGGCTGCAATTTTCGTGAAAACTTTAACGCATGCGCTTTATGGTTATATTATGATTATCACACTCTAAAACAGTCCAAAGGTCGATTTTCAGGTCATTATTGGAAAAACATGTATCGTATTCCGGGGTGGCAAATTTTTGTGAAAACTATGATGCATGCGTTTTATGTCCATATCGTGATTATCACACTCTAAAATGGTCCAAAGGTAAATATTAGGGTCAACGTTGTGAAAATTAGCATCGTTTTCCGACATGGCAATTTTCGTGAAAACTTTGACGGATGCTTTTTATGGTCATATAATGATTATACACTCTAAAATTATCAAAAGGTCGATTTTAAGGTCAATGTTGGAAAAACTCGCATCATTTTCTAGGGTGGATATTTTCATGAAAACTTTGATGCATGCATTTTATGTTCATATTATGGTTATCACACTCTGAAAGGTCCATAGGCTTATTTTAAGGTCATCATTGCGAAAACTCGCCTTAATTTTCGAGGGTGCAATTTCGTTAAAACATTGACGCATGCGTTTTATGGTCATATCATCATTATCACACTCTAAAATGTCAAAAGGTCGATTTTATTATCAACATTGCACAACTCGCATCGTTTTCTAGAATGACGATTTTTCTAAAACTTTAACTCATGCGTTCTATGGTCATATCATGATCATCGCACTCGAAAATGGTCTATAGGATGATTTTAAGGCCAATGTTGCGAAAACTTGCATCGTTTCGAGGATTGCGATTTTCGTGAAAACATTTATGCATGCGTTTTATGGTCATATCATGATTTTCACACTCTAAAATTGTCTAAAGGTGGATTTTAATGTTAATGTTGTGAAAAGCGGAATCGTTTTCCGGGATGACAATTATCGTGAAAAATTTTGCGAATGTGTGTTGTGGTCATATCATCATTATCACACTCTAAAATGGTTCATAGGTGGATTTTAAGGTCAAGGTTGCAAAATATTGCTTCATTTTCCGACATGGCAATTTATGTGAAAACTTTCATAATACGTTTTATGGTCATATTATAATTATCGCACTTTAAAAATGGTCCAAAGGTCTATTTTAAGGTCGACATTGGAAAAACTCGCATCATTTTCCGGGGTGGAAATTTTCGTGAAAACTTTGACGCATTCATTTTATGGTTATATAATGATTATCACACTCTAAATGGTCCAAAGGTCGATTTTAAGGTCAATGTTGCAAAAACTCACATCATTTTCTAGAAGTGCAATTTTCATGAAAACTTTGACGCATGCATTTTATGGTCATATTATTATTATCACACTCAAAAAATGTCCTAGAATGGATTTTAAATTCAACTTTACAAAAACTCGCATCGTTTTCTTAGATGGCAATTTTAGTGAAAACTGTGACGCATCGTTTTATGGTCATATCATGATTATCAAACTCTAAAATGGTCCGAAGGTTGATTTTAAGGACAACATTACGAATGGATCGCTATTTTCACAAAAACTTTAACGCATGCGCTTTATGGTTATATCATGTTTATCACACTTTAAAATGGTCCAAAGGTGGATTTGAAGGTCAACGTTGTGAAATCTCCATTCGTTTTCCGACATGGCAATATTCTTGAAAACTTTGACGGATGCATTTTATGGTCATATCATGATTATCACACTTTAAAATGGTCCAAAGGTTGACTTTTAAGGTCAACATTGAAAAAACTCGCATCCTTTTCCAAGGTGGCAATTTTCGTGAAAATTTTGACGTTTGTGCTTTATAGTCATATCATGATTATTAGACTCTAAAATGATCCAAATGTGGATTTTAAGGTCAACGTTTTGAAAACTCGCATCATTTTCCAGGGTGGTAATTTTGGTGAAAATTTTGACGCATGCATTTTATGGTCATATCATGATTATCACACTCTAAAATGATCCAAATCTCGCTATTAAGGTCAACATTGCCAAACTCTCATCGTTTTCTGGGGGTGCAATTTTCATGAAAACTTTAACGCATGTGTTTTATGGTCATGTCATGATTATCACACTCTAAAATGGTCCAAAGCTCGATTTTATGTTCAACATTGGAAAAACTCGCATTGTTTTCCGAGGTGGCGATTTTCGTGAAATATTTGACACATGCGTTTTATGGTTATATCATGATTATCACACTCTGAAATTATCCAAAGGAGGATTTTAAGGTCGACCTTGCAAAAACTCGCATCGTTATCTGGGATGGCAATTTTCGTGAAAACTTTGACAGATGCGTTTTATGGTCATATCATGATTGTCACACTCTAAAATGGTCCAAAGGTTGACTTTAAGGTCAACATTAGAAAAACTCGCATTGTATTCCGGGTGGCAATTTTTCAAAACTTTGACGCATGCGTTTTATGGTCATATGAAGATTATCACACTCAAAAATGGTCCAAAGGTCGGTTATTTTAAGGCCAACATTGCGAAACCTCCCATCATTTTCAAGGATGGCAATTTTCGTGAAAACTTTGACGCATGTGTTTCATGGTCATATCATTATTATCACACTCTAAAAAAGCCCAAAGGTGGATATAAAGCAACCGTTATGAAAACTCGCATCGTTTTCCTGGATGGCAAATTTCCTGAAAACTTTGACGCATTCTTTTTATGGTTATATCATGATTATCACCCTTTAAAATGGTTTAGAGGTGAAATATACGGTCAACGTTGCGATAACTCGCATCATTTTCCGAGAATGCAATTTCCATGAAAACTTTGATGCATGTGTTTTATGGTCATATCATGATTATTACACTCTAAAATGTTCCAATGGTCGATTTTAAGTTCAATATTGCAAAAACTCGCATCGCTTTTCGGGGTGGTAATTTTCTTGAAAACTTTGATGCATGCATTTTATGGTCGTATCATGATTATGATACTCAAAAATGGTATAAAGGTTAATTTTAAGATCAATGTCGAAAAAACACGCATCATTTTCCCGTATGGCAATTTTCGAGAAAACTTTGACGCATGCATTTTAATCACATGTCATGATTATTACAGATCAACATTGGAAAAATTCGCATTGTTTTCACGGGTGGCAATTTTCGTGAAAAATTTGATGCATCGTATCATGATTATAACACTCTAAAATTGTCCGAAGGTGAAATTTAAGGTAAACATTGCGAAAGCTTGCATCATTTTCTAAGATGGCAATTTTTGTTAAAACTTCGATGCATGCGTTTAATGATTATATTGTGATTATCACACTCAAAAAATGTATTAAGGTCTATTTTAAGATCAATGTTAGAAAAACTCACATCTTTTTCTATGATAGCAATTTTGGTGAAAACTTTGACACATGCATTTAAAGGTCATATCAGGATTATCACGCTCTAAAATGGTTC
Source organism: Euphorbia schlechtendalii (assembly GCA_949673415.1). Classification (NCBI taxonomy): domain Eukaryota; kingdom Viridiplantae; phylum Streptophyta; class Magnoliopsida; order Malpighiales; family Euphorbiaceae; genus Euphorbia; species Euphorbia schlechtendalii. The sequence goes on from CATIWQ010505455.1 coordinate 14,715, forward strand.
AAAGGTCGATTTTAAGGTGAATGTTGGAAAAACTCGCATCTTTTCGGACTGACAGTTTTTGTGAAAAATTTGAAGTATGAGTTTTATGGTCATATCATGATAATCACACTCTAAAATGGTCCAAATGTTGATTTTAAGGTCAACGTTGAAAAACTGTCTCATCGTTTTTCTGGACGACAATTTTCGTGAAATCTTTGACGCAAGCATTTTATGGTAATATCGTGATTATCACACTCTAAAATGGTCCAAAGTTCGATTTTAAGATCAGCATTGAAAAAACTCGCATTATTTTCCGAGGTCGTAATTTTCGTGAAAATTTTAATGCATGTGTTTTATGGTCATATCAAGATCATCACTCTAAAATGGTATAAAGATGGATTTTAAGGTCAATGTTGTGAAAAATCGCATCGTTTTCGGAAGTGGAATATTTCTTGAAAACTTTGACGCATGCATTTTATGGCCATATCATGATTATCACACTCTAAAATGGTCCAAAGGTCGATTTTAAATTTAACATTGTGAAAACTCGCATCGTTTTTCGTGGGTGCAATTTACGTTAAAACTTTGACGCATGCGTTTTATGGCCATATCATGATTATCACACTCTAAAATGGTACAAAGATCGATTTTAAGGGTAACATTGTGAAAACTAGCATCATTTTCCGGGGCAATTTTGGTTAAAATTTTGACGCACGCGTTTTATGGACACATCATGATTATCACACTCTGAAATGGTCCAAATGGATTTTAAGGTCAATTTTGCAAAAACTTACATTGTTTTTCGGGGTGTAATTATCGTGAAAACTTTGACACATGCGTTTTATGGTCATATCATGATAATCACACTCTAAAATGGTCCAAAAGGGGATTTTAATGATAACGTTGTGAAAACTCGGATCGCTTTCTGAGGGTGCAGTTTTCTTGAAAACTTTGACGCATGCGTTTCATAGTCATATCATGATTATCACACTCTAAAATGGTCCAAAGGTTGATTTTAAGGTTAACGTTGTGCAAACTCACATCGTTTTCGAGGGTGGCATTTTTTGTTAAAACTTTGACGCATGTGTTTTACGGTCATATCATGATTATCACAATCTAAAATGATCTTAAGGTTGATTTTAAGGTTAACGTTGGAAAAACTTGCATCATTTTCCGAGTGGCAATTTTCGTGAAAACTTTGACGCATGCGTTTTATGGCCATATCATGATTATTACACTCTAAAATAGGCTAAAGGTTGATTTTAAGGTCAACGTTGCGATAACTCGCATGGGGCTGCAATTTTCCTAAAACTTTGACGCATGCATTTTTTGGTCATATTATGATTATCATACTCTAAAATGGTCTAAAGGTAGATTTTCAGGTTATTGTAGGAAAAACATGCATCGTATTTCGGTGTGCCAATTTTAAAGAAAACTTTGACGCATGCATTTTATGGTGATATCATGATATCACACTCTAAAACGGTCCAAAGGTAAATATTAGGGTCAACGTTGTGAAAATTAGCATCATTTTTCGAAATGACAATTTTCGTGAAAACTTTGATGGATGCGTTTTATGGTCATATAATGATTATCACACTCTAAAATGCTCAAAAGGTCGATTTTAAGGTCAACGTTGGAAAAACTCACATCATTTTCCGGGGTGGATATTTTCATGAAAACTTTGACATATGCATTTTATGGTCATATCATGATTATAACACTCTGAAAGGTCCATAGGCTTATTTTAATGTCATCATTTTTCCGGGGTGCAATTTTGTGAAAACTTTGATGCATGCGTTTTATGGTCATATCATCATTATCACACTCTAATATTTCAAAAGGTCGATTTAATTGTCAACATTGCATAACTCGCATCATTTTCCAAGATGGCGATTTTTCAAAAACTTTGACGCATGTGTTCTATGGTCATATCATCATTATCGCACTCTAAAATGGTCCAAAGGAGAATTTTATGACCAACGTTGTGAAAATTTGCATCGTTTCAAGGATTGCAATTTTTGTGAAATCTTTGACGCATGTGTTTTATGGTCCAAATGTGGATTTGAAAGTCAACGTTGAGAAAATTCTCATCATTTTCGGGCATGGCAATTTTCGTGAAAACTTTGACGCATCCGTTTCATTGTCATATCATGATGGGCACACTCTAAAATGGTCCAAATGTGGATTTTAAGGTCAACATTGAGAAATCTCGCCATCGTTTTTTTGGATGGTAATGTTCGTGAAAATTTTGACGCATATGTTTTATGGTCATATCATGATTATCACTTTCTAAAATGGTCCAAAGGTTGATTTTATGGTCAACGTTGCTAAAACTCGCTTTATTTTCAAGGATGGCAATTTTTGTGAAATCTTTGACTTATGCATTTTATAGTCATATCATGATTATGACACTCTAAAATGGTCCATAGGTGGATTTTAAGATCATCGTTGCAAAAACTTACATCGTTTTCGGGGGTGACAATTTTCCCAAAAACTTTGACGCATGAGTTATATGGTCATATCATGATTATCACACTCTAAATTGGTATTAACATGGATTTTAAGATCATCGTTGGAAAAAGTCACATCGATTTCCTCGATGGTAATTTCGTGAAAACTTTGACGCATGTGTTTTAAGGTCATATCATGATTATCACACACAATAATGGTATAAAGGTCTATTTTAATATCAACGTTGGAAAAACTTACACCATTTCCTAGATGGCAATTATCACACTCTAAAATGGTCCAAAAGTCGATTTTAAGGTTAACGTTTGAAAAACTCGCATCGTTTTCCAGGGTGGCAATTTTCGTGAAAACTTTGACACATGCATTTCATAATCATATCATGATTATCACACTATAAAATGGTCCAAATGTGGATTTTAAGGTCAACGTTGAGAAAACCCTCATCGCTTTAGGGGATGGCAATTTTCGTGAAAACTTTGACGCATGCGTTTTATGGTCATATCATTATTTTCACACTCTAACGTGGTCCATAGGTGGATTTTAAGGTCAACGTTGCGAAAATTCGTATTTTTTATGGCAATTTTCATTAAAACTTTAACGCATGTGTTTTATGGTCATATCATAATTATGACACTCTAAAATACTCCAAAGGTACATTTTAAGGTCAACGTTGCGAAAACTTGCATCATTTTCCGGAATGGCAATTTTTGTGAAATCTTTGACGCATGCTTGGTCATATCATGATTATCAAAATCTAAAATGGTCCAACTGTCAATTTTAAAGTAAACGATGGAAAAACTCACATTGTTTTCCGGGGTGGCAATTTTCGTGAAAACTTTGACGCATGAGTTTTAAGGTCAAATCATGATTATCACACTCTAAAATGGTCAAAATAGGAATTTTAATGTCAACGTTGAAAAAACTCGCATCGTTTTCCAGGATGGAAATTTTCGAGAAAACTTTGACGCATGCGTTTTATGGTCATATCATGATTATCAAACTCTAAAATGGTCCAAAGGTGGATTTTAAGGTTAAGTTTGAGAAAATTCGCATCATTTTCCAGGATAGGAATTTTCGTGAAAACTTTTACGCATTCGTTTTATGGTCATATCATGATTATCACACTCTAAAATGGTCCAAAGGTGGATTTTTAAGGTCAACGTTGTAGAAACTCACATCTTTTTCGAGGATGGAGATTTTTGTGAAAACTTTAACACATACATTTTATGGTCATATCATGATTATCACACTCTAAAATGGTTCAAAGGTTGATTTTAAGGTCAACATTTCGAAAGCTCGCATGTTTTTCCTATGATGGCAATTTTCATGAAAACTTTGATGCATGCCTATTATGGTCATATCATGATTATCACACTCTAAAATGGTATAATGGTTAATTTTAAGATCAACTTTGAAAAAAACTCGCATCTTTTTCCAGGGTCGTAATTTTCGTGAATGTTGGTCCTTAGATAGCTTGTAAACAAGCGTAGAGGGGAGATGAATGCAAATCTTGGTTACTTTTTAGATTTATGAAAATTAATTAACCAAGTTAAGTTTTTAGATGTGTGCTGAGTTGATCTAAAAACATCTAAATTGCTCAGCTTTGCTAGCATAGTTTATCTTTAATCTCTCGTTGAGTACTCTACTCAACTCGGATCGGTTTTTCAAGCAAAACACTTAATAATAGAAAGAATGATTAATGAGCTAGATGCAATAAATGCTAAAGCTTAAGTTTAGAACTTCAACAACTGGTTTTATATTAGTTCAGCCCTGAGCCTACCTCCAATCCTTGGATTCCTTCTCTGAGCTTTAATTCACTAGTGTTCGTTCCTTACTTAAGCGGAGCAGCCTTTACAGCGGGTAGACACAGTTTTATAGAAAGTATCTTTCTCTTTAAGTACCACTCAACTCAGTTTGGGTATCCTTCCCAAACTGACACTCAGATTTGAAATGAAAGTTTCAGACTTAATTCAACTTATAAAATGTTGAATCCTTAAAATGTTAAATCTAAGTAATAATTCTCTCTACTACAAACAGATTTGAAATGATTGTTTGCTGATTGCTTGAATTTGGAATTTCTTGAAGCTGGGAGTAATTGCACAGAGTTTCAGCTCTTAATGAAATTCGAGGTGATTCATCAAGTTTGAACGTCTACTTTAGTCTTCTATTTATACTTAAAGCTTTCCGAAGTAGCCGTTACAAACTTTTCATCCTTGCAATTCTTTAATTTCTCTTCTCTTCATATCTTTCGAATCTTCCCGTTGGAGATAGATTCCAAGACGTTTAGAGATAGAAGTTTGAACATTGAGGCGTGATAAAATCTCGTTGAGAAATTCTCATTTGTCTTCAAGAAATACGGATTGAGAGAGAGGCGCGTGAAATGCAACGTGGAGTCTTGTGATTTGTTGATATTACTGACACTTGCAGAGACGCTCGGAGACAATGAGGAAATGACCCATGTTAGAGGATTCTTTTTATCTTAGACTTTAGTGAGGAATTTCCAACATTCCATACTAACACCTTTGAATTGCGAGGACCACTGGAAATCTTCATTAATTTCAGCGCTTTTTTTAACTTGAAGAGCATCGAAAGAATATTTTGTTTCTCATAGAAGACATTAGTAGATCATGTGTCATTTAATTCTCTATGTGTCAATGAATTCAGATTTTAATCAATAAAAGCTAACTCAGCACAGCTGAGTTGATATTCTTCTAAACTATATAGTACTCAGCACAGACTCATCTTTTCCAACTCTAAGTCGTAACTTAATTAATTACTCAGCAAACTGAGTTGTTTTCCCTTAAACAAACTCAAATCAGCTTCATTAATTAAGAGTATACTTAGTACTCAATTAATTTCACTATCCTGGTTAGTTTGCTATTTCCAAAATGTTTAAGTACTGTGAAGTACTATTAACTTGGGTTCTACAATCTCCCCCATTTTGGACAGATAGCAAACTAGGTAGTAGAAGAGATTAATTGAATAAGATAGTTTAGAGATATCAGAAATACCTGGAAAGTGATGTAAGTCCCCCTTATGCTGAGTGACTTCCCTTAGTTAGCTTGAACTCCCCCATACTGAGCGAGTCTTCTACAAGTAGCTCAGCTCCCCCATACTTAGTGGATTTTTCTTCATTTTGGGACTTTGTCTTACTTCATCTCTTCTTTGAAATTGGTCTCTTGTATGAGTTCCTGCATCAGATATCCAACACACAACAGAAACATACATACAGCATAATAAATTAAAGTTAAGAAGATCTTAACTTGAGATAGAACTTGTAATTTTTATTGATAAAAAAGATGACATAGTCAGTACATTACTTATATCCTAAACTAAGATTACAATGCTAAGCCCTATTAGAAGTCTAACTACTAGGTACATAGCTTTCTACTTTTTATGTGCTGAGGAGGAAGAACCAGTCTTGTTTTGATTTGGCTATGGATTTTGCTACTGGGGAGGATGATGATGCGAATTAGGTGGAGGATAAAGAGGTTGCCTTGGAAGAGTTCCCTTGTTGAGGTTTGCCGCTCGGAGAGCATCTTCAGCTACCTTCTCCCCCTTTGTTATCTAACCTTTCACAATTTGTTCAAGACAGATATTGAAGGCATCGAGGGCAGCTTGGAAGTCCTGTTGGCCAATGATCTTAGGGAAAATCTCTTGCTCCAATTGCTATTTACCCTTAGAAGTAAGAAACTCCTTATCATTAAGCTTGTTAAGGAGAAGATGGTGACATCTGGAGAGGTGAGCAATCTGATCAAATCCCTAGCATGTGAACTATTGAAAACATTGAAGTGGAGATCTGAAATCTGATGCAAACAATGCAATCTTCAACTACGCCTCCATATCAAGGATCTTAGGGCCATGAGATGATATACATCAAGCTGTGTAATCAATATCCTTAGCGTCCAACTCACCCATTCTGACCAGAATCCCAATATTCTTCTGCAGGTCTTCTACCTTCGACTTGATGACATTCAGCTTGGTATGAATGGTCATACCAGTCTCAGGGCAACGCGATTTAGTAAGAGGCATGCTTGGAGTTGGCAATTCTAAAAAGATCTTCCCCATTGCACTAATAAGATATTTTTGTGTGGAGGAGATCTTGTTATCTGTGTTCTCATTTACTTCTCATTGGATAGAGTCTAGTTTGGTGTGGAGAGAGTCAAGGTTGATCACATGAGTCTTATCCATTTTCGCGGAGATATCCATCAGCAACTTCACCATTTGGTCTTGTTTATTATCATGGTTTAGCAAGAACTTAGACTAGGTCTCCAACAGCTTGGAAATGTTGTGGTCGATGTCCTTGGTAGTCTCTACCTCCGTAATGATGCTCTAAATTTTGTGGTCAGTGAGCTTCTTTAGTTTGGCCTGCTCTTCACCAAGTTTGTGGATCTATGTCACTTAAGTTGCCATGTAGGTACTCAAGAGACTCAGCTGCTCAGTAGCAGTTACCACACTACCCTTTATCTTACCTATAACAGTGTTAGCTAATGCAGTAGACGTGGGGATACCAGAGATTGCTGCCCCAAGCTAGGCTTTAGAATCCATTAAACCGGTTAAGATTAGAGCCATCTTATTCACCAAGCTCTTGGCACTCTCTTTTGCCAAATGATTTCGAATAACAAACAAGTTGCCTTAAATCTTTTCAAACTCCTCGAAGTAGATAGATTCATTTGTCAAATTTGTGTGCTGTTCGAACTCAGGCAATTTTATCGTGGGTTTGGCGGACAAGCCTATCAATTCTTGAGCAAGTAGTAATTTGCTTACGGCTCCATCTAACTCGGCATTGGTTTTGAGCACTGGGAATTTCTTCCTCGCTAACTCTCTAATCTCTGCCTAGATAGATGCAGCCAAGTCCTCATGGATTGGCTCTCTGCTGGGTTTAGATACATCATGGGCTGTAAAATTTGCCTTAGTATTCTAACCACTTGCTATTCCATGCTAAGCGGAGTTCTCAGCTTTAGGAACTTCCCTAACTAGGGGGGTTAGAGGGGTAGAAGATGGGTTTGAAAAATGGGTAGGTTTAGATGAATTTATAGTTGAAGAATGAGGGGGAATGGTTTTGATTTTCTTGAGTGGAATAGAAGGTGCAATGGTTGTGCAAGAAAGGGTTTGTGTTTGGGTTTGTACAAGAGAAGAAGGGGTTGAAGTATTATTTACTACTGAATGGTTAGGAGAAAAAGAATCATGGCTTTTGGCAGGAGAAGAAATATGGATAGGAGAGTTTTGGTCATTTATAGGAAAGAAAGGAATATGAATATGGGAATTTACAGTGTTAGAAGGAGGAGGAGAATTTATATTTGATTTTTCAGTATCTATAGGAGTGGAAACTAGGGTTTTGAAGAATTTACAAGAGAAGAGGTTTGAGGATTTACAGAAGAAATAGAGGTAGGATTTTGAGGAACCTCTTGGTTAGTTGTTTGGTCCAAGGATGGGCCAGCTTGAGGTTGCTCAAACTAAGTAGAGGTTTCCTCAGTTTGAGTAAAAGAGGATATGGGGATGTTAGGATCAAGAAGATCAGACTCTTCCTGATGGAGGGAAAAGGTGTCTCCAACATCCTCCTCGCTGCTCACCACCTGCACATTCTTTTGCAAGGGCCTGTTGGTGGCAGAACGCTTGCGCTAAGTGCCCTTTGCTTTGGCAAATGCTTCACTAAGCCCAGCGACAACTTCAGGACACATAGTATCCTCTTCCTTAGACCTCTTAGCCTCGCCTACTCCTCCGATTCCTCATAAAGAACCATTTTACGCTTTCTTTGGCGCAAGGTTTCCTCAGCCTTAGTCGCATCTTCTTGCTCCTTCACCTGCTGCTCAGCAAGAATTTTAGCCTCCACTTCTCTTTGTGGGCGGGTTTTGGCCTTCATTTGCCTCCTTTGACGCTGGGGCTGAGCAGGGGCCTCATCGACTTTGGATTTTTCAAGACTCTTCCCCTTGGCCTTAGAGGAAGTAGCCTTCTGCTTGGGAGAGGAGGCAATGGTGGTGACTTGCTCCAGGATGCTGGAGATTGGCAACTTATCTGAGTCTTCACTATCCTCGAAGTCTACCATGACACCATCTTCATCCTCCTTTGAGATATCCACCAGTAATACTGACGATAAGCACTTAAGCTTGTGCTTTTGTTGTGCCTTATTGTACCTAGTATGTACCTGGTTGTGAACCAGCTTGCTGAAGTGAGTCATAACAAACATCCTTCATAGGCAAGACTATGTCACCTAACTCCCCCAAAAACTAAGCGATTCCACTTTCACCGCCCTCATCAATTCGATTATGAGGTAACCATAATGATAGACAGTAGTCAGCTTGGTCAAATGGTCAAGAATCACCACTGGCCAGTTCAACTTCTGACCCTCTACCATATGGTAGACCACACACATTTTGAAGTAGGTGCAGCTAGTCAAAAACCTAGTTTTTGGTAGCAACAGCTTCACCACCAACTCATGGCAAGCCCTAGCAGTCCAACTCATCCTGCTCACCGCTATCTCCCCCAAAACATAATTTGAGGGGAGCTCCCAATCCTCTAGAATCACAATGACATCTTCATCACTAGTTTTGTAGAGATGAGTACCTCTGTTAGGCATATTAAAGATGCTCCCTATCAGCCGTGAGCAAGTCAGAGTATATTTTCCCCCAAACTCCATCATCAACACATCATTAGACCCCTGGAAGGTGTAGAGGTTGGAGTAGAATGCCCTGATAAGCCCAGTGATGGTTGGTCCTTCCATCTTCAGAAATGAGCTGAGGTGTTGTTGCTTTTATTCTGTGCATGATTCTATTCTTCAACAATCCCTCATAGTCGACCTTGTAGACAAGTTCAAACTCCAAGTTATCAGCCCAATCCACCTTTGTGAAAAGGGTGCCTTCTTCCAGAGTTAGCTTCTTTATCTTTCCTTCAGCATTCACGATGATTTTTAGGGAAGTGGTGTTCTTGAGTTTAAAAGTGGTTTTGGTAATCGCCATTTGAGAGAGGTTTGAGAGAATTTGAAAGAGAAAAGGGAATCAGGGTTCGAATGCTTAGATGATTCAAATTCTCAAAAAGCAAGTGAACTTCTCTCTTCAACAGTTCGGCGTATATAGGCAATAGTATCTGTTAGCGGACGACACGGAGCAATGGGCCGAGAGCGCTCGGGATGAGAGGTGCGGTCCACCGGAGTGTTTTAAAAAGAAGCACCGGGTCAGGGACCCAAAAGGTTTTGAAAGAGAGCGAAAACGTTTTAGATTGGTTCAAACCCGAATCTGCCTTCTCTTAGTGTGGAGTCGCCACCTGGATTAGCTCTTTCCAGGAATTAGAGTCTTGTGAGGCTTAACGTCCAGGGGACGGCCCACCAAGACAGATATTCGGGTCTGGGATAAGTTGTTTATTTCTTAAGTGATCACATTATATTACATCTATAGAAAATCGT
>CATIWQ010505610.1:0-12149 GCA_949673415.1 Euphorbia schlechtendalii
AAAATAAAATAGATTTGATTTTAGTTAGGAGGATTGGAATGATGGATGAATAGATAAATGTATGAAAGATTAGAGAAGATAAAAGTATATAGATTTTCCCTACGAACAAGTATAGCAAAGAAAACATGCAAGGTCATCAAAGATAATACGTTCATTAGATTAATTTAACAGACTTAGTTCTAGACACTTAGATATTCAATTATTCACCGCAGAGCAACACATGAAATGACTTTTCTAAATCTAGTGCAAATGAATTAAGACGATTATATAAACCTGGATGAAAATATTACTATGCTTAGTACGGGTCACTCTCAAATAGCCATATTTAGGAAGTTACCATTCCAAAAATGTTATCTCACTAAACAACGTTATAATCACAGATCCAGTGATTATACACAATCTCGTTAACTTTGAAACTACTCATAAAGTTATCTCAAAAGCATATAACTTGATTAATATAAAGACTTAACATGAATTACACATTATAACACATAGACATATCATAAACTTCGAAATAGAAAGTATAAGTAGAAAGCAAAGCAAAGTTGTAAGGTATACAAGTGAATGCTAAAGTTGATCAAACCGTATCCACTCTTTAATGGGAGTCGTCAAGTCCCACAATTCCTGCATCTACTTTGAATTCAATCTCGACTCTTACAGAACCTCCTCTAGGATGCTATTCTTTGTGAATATCGAATAAATGAATGTTGTAGAATGAAAAATTTTACTGATAAGTGATTTGCAATTACACTTATACAACAATCGCTTGAATATGTAGAGAAATCTAGTGATTGAAATAAAGATTCAAATCACTTATACATTTTCTCACTAACACTTATGAACGTAGCGAAAACTAGATATTATTACTCTTTATCTATGCATACATGTGCACTATAACACACACATAGTCACTCACAATCCATACCACGAAATTGGTGAGGTTTGGAGCCCTATTTATAGAGTTCAAAGGGTTGCGTCTATCCATACGAAGAGTTGTGTCCATTGGTGAAAGATTGCATCACTTCGTTGTGATTGGTTGAGAAGCTTTAATCTTATCCATAATGGATAGGCACCTTTTCATGATTTGTTAACTTCCAAAAGGTGTTTTTTCATTTGGTAGTTGATCGCGATTGATGGCGGTTGATCGTTCTTATCATGCGATTGGTAGTTAAGAAGATTTGACCAAAAAAACCATCCAGGTTGAGACCGTGATATACATGTCGCGATCGTGAATACTTTTTTGGTAATTTTCTATTCTGAAGAATACTAAGTCGCGACCGCGAGTGGTTGTCACGACCATGAAATGTGCTTTTCTTTATAATTCTCCTTGTAACTTTACCAATCTTGACAGCTTCGATCCTAAGCCAAATCTTTAAGTTCTACGCATCTTTTCACACCTTTTTCAATTTTTTTACATAGAATTCCACTTTAGATCATTTTGCTCCCAAGATTTACCTGATATCTGCATTTGCATAAAAAAACAACTACATACCACGTGAAATCTTTTATATGAAGTATAAAAATGACTTAAACTATAGTGTATAGTGTATAAAATTAATATGGTAATAAGTGTAATTATACACTTATCAACTACAGCAAGCAATTCCTTTTCAATGGTTGTGTAATTTTTTTGAGAATCAGTCAAGGTCTTGGTTGCGTAGTAGATAGGTTTGAAGTGCTTCTCCACTCTTTGGCATAAGATTTCCCCAATGCAAGTGTCACTTGCATCACATATCAACTCAAAAGGCCTTGTCTAGTTTGGGGAAATAAGAATAGATGCATTGATTAATCTCTTCTTCAGCTCCTTGAAGGCATTCATTCAATCTTGATCAAATTTGAAATCAACATGCTTGTGCAGCAAGTGTGTCAAAGCTTGTTCTATCTTTGAGAAGTCCTTGATGAATCTCCTATAGAAACCTGCATGGCCGAGAAAATGTCTAACTTCCTTCACCAAAGTTGGGGCATTCAAATTTTGAATAACCACTACCTTTGCCTTGTCAACCTCCATTCCTTTTTCAGAGATCTTGTGACAAAAAACTATCCCTTCATTGACCATGAAGTGACACTTCTCCTAATTAAGTACAAGGTTGGTATCACTACATCTTGTTAAGACAACATTGAGATTTTGGAGACACTCCTTGAATGTCTTCCCAAAAATAGAAAAATCATCCATGAAGATCTCCATAGTTTTTTCCACCATATCATGAAAAATGGCCATCATACATCTTTAAAACGTTGTTGGGCATTGCATAGATCAAATGTCATTCGTCTATAAGCATATGTCCCATAAAGACACGTGAAGGTAGTCTTATCTTGGTCTTAGAAATGGATAGCGATCTGGTTGTAACCCGAATATCCATCAAGGAAACAATATAATTGAATCCAAAAAGTCTTTCTAGCATTTGGTCAATGAAAAGAAGGGGAAAATGATCCTTCCTTGTTGCATCATTAAGTTTGCAATAATCAATACAAACCCTCCAACCTATGACAATTTTGGTTGGAACAAGCTCTACTTGCTCATTCTGAATCATGGCTGTGCTACCCTTCTTAGGAATCACTTGAACATGACTTGTCTAAATACTATCAGAAATGGGGGTAGATAATCCCTGCATCAAGCAACTTAATCACTTCCTTCTTCACAACCTCCATCATGTTAGGACTAAGTCTTCTATGAGGTTGTACTATTGGCTTGTGGTTCTCCTCCATCAAGATCTTTTGAACACATATGGAAGGGCTTGTACCCTTAATGTCTGAGATTTTCCAAGCCAAGGCCTCCTTGTTTTTTCGCAAGATGTTAAGTAACTCTTCCTTTTGGTCCAGGGAAAGGTTAGATGAAATAATAATAGGAGGGTTTTCTAGTGGATCAAGAAAGGAATATTCAAGATGATTTGGTAAGGGTTTAAGTTTAAGAACAAGTTAGATTTCTCGGTATTTTTGAGATCAGGGTATTCAATTAAAGGTTCAACATTCAGTCTTCTATTCAAGACCTTCTCGCATCCAGTTTTAGCTTATTTCTGTTCTTCCACAAAATCTTCCTCCTCTTTCAATTCTTCTTCATGTAACTCCTAAAAAAATATGGATTCAAATTCAAATCAATAGTATCCATGAAATATCATCCGTCATCACTAGAAGGAGGATATCTCATAGTTTCATGCATTTTAAAAACAATTTCCTCATCATGTATTTTCAAGATTAACTTTCCATTATGAACATCAATAAGAGCTCGACCACTATCTAAGAAAGGTTTTCCTAAAATGATGGGAACATGCATATCTTCATCCATATCCAAAATAATATGGGCAAAATAAATTTCCCTTCTTTAACTAGCACATCCTCAACAATCCCCCAAGGATATTTTTACTATTCAATTTGCTAATTGAATGGATACCCTAGCAGGTTGGGTTTCTCCTAAACCTAGCTATTTATACACATAATATGCATTAAGTTGATACTAGTTCCTAAATCACACAAAGCATTATTAATATCAAGATTTCCTATAGATAAAGAAATAGAAAAACTCCTAAGGTCTTTAAGCTTAGTTGGTAAAGGTTGTTTACCTTTTAGAATAGAGGAACAATCTGGGTTAAGTTGCACCATAGCCACATTTCTAGCTTTATCTTGTTTGATAAGAGTTCCTTCATGAACTTCACATACATCGACATTTGAGAAAGAGCTTCTGTAAAAGGAATGTTAATGTGCAATTTATGTAAAACTTCAAGGAACTTATCAAAATTCTTAGACATTTCATGTTGCTTAGCTCTTTGAGGATAAGGAATCCTCGGCTCATAAGTTGGGATGACATTACTCTATTCAGCTTTAGAGGCCTTCTCTTTGTTATCATAATGTTTTGTTGAATCAGTGTCCAACAAGGTATCTGTTTGCACAATCTCCTTTTGAGAGGAGATCTCCTTGCTTTCCTTTGTTTTCTTACTTGCATTTTCATCAAGATCAATAACCATAGGGTTAGTAGAATTCATAACCTCACCATTTTTGAGAGAGATAACCTTGCACTCCTCCTTTAAATTTATCTCAGTACAGTTGGGAAGACCTCCATTCCCCTTTGGAGTAAAAACTTGGGCAATATGATGAATTTGTGTTTCCAAGTTCTTCATGTGAGCTTGGTTCTATTTCATATATTATGTCATCATCTATCTCATTTCTTCCAATTCTGACTTTCGTGAAGGTTGGGAAGAACTTGCTTGCTGTGCATTCTAACCTTGATGAGGTTGCTGGAAGTCACCTTGTTGTTGTTGAAATTGAGGTTTCCATGCAAGGTTTGGATGATTTCTCCATGCTGGATTGTAAGTGTTAAATGAAGGGTTTCTTCCTCCTCTATAACTTCCTTGCATGAAATCACATGGATGTTGTGTTAGGGGAACATCACAATCTGTACTTCTATGGTTACCTCCACAATATTTGCAACAACTAGGCTTTGAGCTTGAAATGGCTAAAACATTCTTCTTTGTGAAATGTGAGAGTAATAAATCAAATTTGTTGGAGAGATAGTTGACAGCCTGTAATTCTTGAGATTTACGTCTATCTTCATGCACAAAATGCCATTTAGAACTTGTATTGACAAGTTTTTTAATTATCTCGAGGATCACATATGGAGCAAAGACTTCTAAGTCACAATTCACAGCTAATTTGATTTGCATCTTGTGAGAGTTAGTTAACCCATTGTAAAAATTTTGCAATTGTATCCATGCAGGAATACCATAATTAAGAACTTTTCTCAACATCTCCTTGAACCTTCCCCAAGCTCTTGACAAGGACTCATCCGGAAACATGGAATTCCTTGTAATCTCATTCCTTAGTTTCAAGGCCTACTTTAATGGAAAGTATTTATTCAGGAAGGCCTTCTCCATGTCACTCCAGGTTGTGATGGAACCTGGTTGCAAAGTTTTCAGCCAAAGTTTTGCTTTATCCCTTAGTGTAAACAAGAAGAGCTTTAGTCTTATCACATCATCTGAAGTACCTCCATTCGTACGGAAGGTATCACACATTGTAATGAAATCTTGCACATGTGAGTTTGGATCTCTTTAGGAAGACCTCCATATTGGATAGCTGCTTAAAGCATATGTATCATGGAGGCCTTTATCTTGAAAATATTGTTCCCCTCTTGAGGCATCACGATACGTGAAGAGTGTCCCTTAGTATTGGGTTGCAAATGAATTCCAAGTGTTTGCTTCCATGGAGGATGATGATTAGCAACATCCTCCTCAAGTCTTTGTTGATCTTCACCATCAGGATTATGGTTCAAGGGAATAAGTCCTCCATTGGGTGGAATAGGAGCCATTCATTCTACAGCATGAGCTCTTCTGACAACACCACTATTTCTTTGAGTGCCTTCAACTGAACTCTTCGAGTTGTCATAAGCTTTGATTATTATGCTTGAATTCTTTAGCATTTCCTCAATAAGCCTTGGTAACACATGATGTTTTTTACGCACACATTTAGAGGTGAGCCATCATCAACCATAATATAGGGTATGACCTTAGTAAGTATTTCTACGCAGAGGTAAAACACTTGGTTGTGGTTCATTACTTCACTAGGCAGGTGCGTAGTGGACATTATATTATATGCGAGGTTTGGTGGAGGTACAACTTGCGTAGATGCGCTCATTTTTTATGGACTTGTTAGGGGATGATGTTTTAATTTTCATAACTCTTATTACTAATGTCACACGATGAGCTTTATATTGCTTCAGAAGGTATTTTATTAGGTGGATTGATAGTTAATCGATTGATATCCCTGTCCACTACGGTTTATATGATGGATGTGCCTCTGGAGCAAGTTACCCATGACTTGATACATGTTCAAACATTGCAAAATCATCGAAGTCATCCTCTAGTGGGATATCTCGTATATCAATGAGTTTCATAACGGATCTTCTTTTCAGGAATGGGGGAATTGCAATGTACAAGGGATGTTTTTTGGGAGATTCATCTTTCTCGAGCAATCCGATAATTGGATTTACCTTGAAGATTTTTTTATATTATGAATGCTTTTGATAAACCAAAGTGTATCATATAACATGCTGCTCATTTTCTATTAGTTTCCCTTCAGAAGGATCTTCGACCAAGTTATTATTCTCCCTACAGCCTTCTAAACTCTCATTTAAATTTATTACAACTTCTAAATGAATGGTGGAGTCTGTTCCATTGGTCATATCTGGCCCTTCTTTTGGTTGTGGTGGCATTTATTGTGATAAATTGGTGGTTCGGTGTTTCTCTTTTTTTTTGGATAATACGTTTTCTTTTATAGCTAAATTGAGGGCTCCTTTTGTTGTTTCCCTATTATTGTCTACACTATAGTGGTCCCTTGGTATCTCCCGGATCAACTTCTTAAAGAAAGTTATCGCATTGAAATTGGTTATAAGTCACGTCTATAGAGAAGGTAATATGGTTGCGGATGCACTGCAGCACATGGAAGATTTAGTCAGGCAAATTCAAGATGGAGCAATGCTCATAACTTCAGCTCAGAATATGTCTGTCATGATGCAATTGACATGTTAAATTATCGGTTTATGTAGCTTAGTTTTTTCTAAGGTTTCTTTACCATTGTTTGGTTGGCCGAAGCATGTTTTAGCTACTTTATTTTCATTTTTTTTGTTCTTGAATGATAAGTTTCTTTTTTCATCTTTAATAAAATTTTAGGGGGGATTGAGGGTTGGGGTAGTAGCCACATGTCACCTCTACTCTTCGTCCTGTCCCTAATTTCATTAAAAGAAACTATAAACCTATCTAAAGTGTATTATGTTGCTGCGGTTCCATAGCTGGAAAAGATAATCATAAGCTCAATAAAATATTTTTTTGAAAAACCTCCCTCCATCAGAAAAAGATCGAGGTGGGTGAAAATTTCAGGGTGAAAGTCCCAACTAGGTTGATGCGTTCGCTTGCCTACAAAACACCCTCCCCTCTTTTAATTCATAATAACCCACTCTCCAAAGGATAAATCAAGTATAATCAAGTAATGCTTGTGGGTTGATAAAAATGTCACTCGCATCGAAAGGTAAAAAGCACCTATTACAAGAAAAAAAAACCTACAATGATAATAGCTCGCTAGAATAATATCCGCACCACCATCTTCATCTTCAAAGATCACCTTATTTCATCTTTGCCAAATATTCCACGCAATTATGAACCAAAACGAAGTTGCGAAATCACTACACGGTCCGGTTGAGCTCGCCAACACTCTACGAAAGTATGTCCCGATTCTGGAATCATCATAACCACCTCGAACATTCAAAATAGTTCACACCAAGTAGACTGAGCTTTCGAGCAAGGAAAAAATGCACGATCCATTATCTCAGAGATACAACAAAAAGGATAACCGTCATTCTCCAAACAACCTCTTCGAAATAGGAATGCTTTCGATGGAATTCTTCTATGCCAAACAAGCCATCCAAAGAACTTAATCTTCGGTATAAGGCACGACTTTCAAAGGAGCTTAAAAACCACAAGTGTTACCTGATTCTCCGAAGCATAAATATGCTTGCAAAATTCCCTAGCCTTGAATTTTTTGGTCCTCTATAGCCCCCCACATGAACCCGTTGGCAGCAACATCAAAGACTAGGGGTCTCTCCAATTGACTGTTCGAAACGCCATCAACATGTATAACAATACTTGGGTTTGATTACGCAATATGATAAGTGCATAGTTACTCTTATTATCATATTAATTTTATACACTAAACATTATAGTTTAAGTCATTTTTATACTTCATATAAAAGATTTCACGTGGTATGTAGTTGTTTTTGATGCAAATGCAGATACTAGGAAAATCTTAGGAGTAAAATGATCTAAAGTGGAATTCTATGTAAAAAGAGTGAAAAAGGTGCGAAAAGATGCGTGGAATTGGAAGATTTGGCTTAGGATCAAAGTTGTCAAAGATCGGTTAAGTTGTAATGAGATTTCTGAAGAAAAACACAATTCACAGTCACGGCAACCATTCGTGTTCGTGACTTGTATACTTCAGAAAAGAAAGTTGTTAGATAAATATTCATGGTTGCGACTTGTATATCACGGTCGTGACTCCAATGGTTTTCTGGTCAAATCCTCTTAACTACCAACTGACAGATAAGAGCGATCAACCACCATCAACTACCAACAAAAAGACACCTATCAGAAGTCAACCATTCATGAAAAGGTGCCTATCCATTGTGGATTAGATTAAAGCTTCTCAACCAATCATAATGAAGAGATGCAATCTCTCGCCAATGGACACAACTCTTCCTATGGATAGATGCAACCCTTCGAACTCTATAAATAGGGTTCCAAACTCACCAATTTGGGGGCATGGATTGTGAGTGACTATGTGTGTGTTATAGTGCACTTGTATGTGTAGATAGAGAGAAAAATTATTTAGTTTTAACTATGTTCATAAGTGTTAGCGAGAAAATGTATAAGTGATTCGAATCCTTAAGTGATTCGAATCCTTATTTCGATCACTAGATTTCTCTACATATTTGAGTGATTGTTGTATAAGTGTAATTGCAAATCACTTATCAATAAAAGTTTTCATTCTTCAACATTCGTTTATTCGATATTCACAAAGAATAACATCCTAGCGGAGGTTCTGTATGAGGCGAGACCGGATTCAAAGTAGACGTAGGCATTGCGGGAATTGACAACTTTAGTTTTCACTTGCAAACCTTATAACTTTACTTTGTTTTCTACTTATACTTTCTCTTTCAAAATTTATGATATGTCTATGTGTCATAATGCATATTTCGTGTTGAGTCTTTTATATTAATAAAGTTATATGCTTTGGAGTTAACTTTAAGATTAGTTTCAGGGTTAACGAGATTGTGTATAATCACTCGATATGTGATTATAATGCTGTTTAGTGAGTCAACATTTTTGGAATGGTAACTTGCTAAATGTAGCTATGTGAGACCGACCCGTACTAAGCATAGTAATATTGTTATAAAGGTTTATATAATCATCTTAATTCGTTTGCACTAGATTTAGAAAAGTCATTTCATGTGTTGCTCTGTTATGAATAATTGAATATCTGAGTGTCTAGAATCAAGTTTGTTAAATTAATCTAGTGAACGTAATATCTTTGATGACCTTGCATGTTTTCTTTGCTATACTTGGTTAGGGAAAATCTATATACTTTTATATTGTCTAATCTTTCATACATTTATCTATTCATCCATCATTCCAATCCTCTCAACTAAAATCAAATCTATTTTACTTTCTTTATTCCGTATCTATTATTGATCTTTAAAGCTAGTCCTTTCCTGTGGGATTGATATCTTTTAAAACTACCTTGCAACTGTATACTTGAAGTTATCATCATTTTTCTATTTTGATAAGTGGTATTGACAACACCTATACTTTAATGTGAACATGTTTTTGGCACCATTGATAAACCTTTCTAAACGAGTATAGCCAAAATCTTTGCGAAAAAGTTATTAATCTTATTAGTAGAAAAGTGGCGAACAAGTTTTTGATGCCGTTGCCGAGGAAGGCAAGTGCGTTCTAGAGATTAAATAATAGAGAACGGGTAATTATATTTAATACATTTGTTTTTCTAAGTTTTTCTAGGTACAAAGTCTAAAATTTGAAGAATGTGAAGAATTAAAGAAGATTGCGACCGCGACATACATCTCGCGCTCGTGAATATCGGGTTTCAAAACCTACTATTTCTATGATTAATAAAAATCATGATCATGACAGGCCTTCACGATCACAACATGGGCCTTAGATTCTCCTTCACAACAGAACAGGTTTTCTCTTTTCTTACTTTTCTTTTTCATACTTTTAGACTAGTTGTTTGTTTTTAGATTTTCAATTGAATAAAATCTTCCCCAACGAGGACATTGTGTTCTTTAGTGTGGGGGGCAATTGTAAAAATCCCTTAAAATCCAAAAATATCAAATAAAATGAAAAAATCGAAGAATTTGAAAATTTTTGTTGATTTTCGTGTCATTTATACATTATCTATTCGTGTACTTTACTAACAATTGTCCAAGGTTATTTTGAGTGTTAGGTTTTACAATTTTGATGTTAGTGAAAAAATTGGCGCATGTTGAAATTGAGCATTATTAGCACAACATTTAGCATTTGGCAAGGATTAGTGGTGAGTAACATTCGAAAGCAACATTCCAAGTAAGTTTTGATATATATTTCAATGCAACATGAATTACTATAAGTTATATAGTTTTAGTTTAATGCTTTCGATAAGTTTAAGTGGAGTAATATCTAATGGTATTCTTACTATGAGTTTTATATGCAAATCTCGAATAAGTCCTATAAGTATTGAGTGTGTTTAAAGTGTTGGGAAACTATAGCCATGATACTTTGAAATTAATCAATAAAGGATGAGGGTATTAAAAGAAAAATCAAAAGAAAGAGAGGATAACCAATGAGTTATGCAAAAGGTTAGGAATGGTATGGAGCAGAAACTGCAACCATTCAATGAGTGAAAAAAAAGAAAAGAAAGCATAGCATGAAAAATGGGTGCAAAGTACAAAGTACTTCAAAAACATATGCTTAAAAGAAAAAAAATGAGAGAGTGGTATGGAGCATAAAATACAACCAATGAAAAAAGGGGTAAGTGGTATGGAGCATAAAATGGAATCACTGAGAGTGTTTTAGCATCCTAGGTTACCTAAAAATGCCTTGAGAGAAATTAATCAAAGTGTGCTTTCTATGTCCTTTATACTTTATACTATGCTTAAGAGAAGGTAAAATTCGAGTATGCATATAACGCTTATATGAAGATGCGATTCAGTTGACTCTCCATTAAGAGCAAAGGTATACAACTAAACTATAGAAATTGCACATTACTAATTTGTGGGAAATTTCAGACTTCTACTTAAAATCTTTTGCAACGTGGAATCTGGTACTCACTACAATAGTCTTTCGCCAAATGAGGTACGAACTTGATTACCAATTTATACACTTCTGTTGAATTTACCTTGAGGACTAGGCAAATGTTAAGTGTGGGGGTATGATAAGTGTATAATTACACTTATTATCATATTAATTTTATACACTAAACACTATAGTTTAAGTCATTTTTATACTTCATATAAAATATTTCACGTGGTATGTAGTTGTTTTATATGTAAATGCAAATACTAGGTAAATATTGGGAGTAAAATGATCTAAAGTGGAATTCTATGTAAAAAGAGTGAAAAAGGTGCGAAAAAATGCGTGGAATTTAAAGATTTGGCTTAGGATCGAAGTTGTCAAAGATCGGTTAAGTTGCAAGGAGATTTCTGAAGAAAAACACAATTCACGGTAGCGATAACCATTCGCGTTCGCGACTTGTATACTTCAGTATAGAAAGTTGTCAGACAAATATTCACGGTCACGACTTATATATCACGTTCGTGACTCTGACAGTTTTCTGGTCAAATCCTCTTAACTACCAACTGCCAGATAAGAGCGATCAACCACCATCAACTACCAACGAATAGACACTTGTCAGAAGTCAATCAATCATGAAAAGGTGCTTATCCGTTGTGGATTAGATTAAATCTTCTCAACCAATCACAATGAAGCAATGCAATCTTTCGCCAATGGACATAATTCTTCATATGGATAGATGCAACCCTTCGAACTCTATAAATAGGGCTCCAAACTCACCAATTTGGGGGCATGGATTGTGAGTGACTATGTGTGTGTTATAGTGCACGTGTATGTGTAGATAGAGAGAAAAATTATTTAGTTTTCGCTACGTTCACAAGTGTTAGCAAGAAAATGTATAAGTGATTCGAATCCTTATTTCTATCACTAGATTTCTCTACATATTCGAGCAATTGTTGTATAAGTGTAATTGCAAATCACTTATCAATAAAATTTTTTATTCTTCAACATTTGTTTATTCGATATTCACAAAGAATAACATCCTAGCGGAGGTTCTGTACGAGTCGAGACCAGATTCAAAGTAGACGCAGGCTTTGCGGGAATCGACGACTCCCATTAAAGAGTGGATACGGTTTGATCAACTTTAGGTTTCACTTGCAATCCTTACAACTTTACTTTGTTTTCTACTTATACTTTCTATTTCGAAGTTTATGATATGTCTATGTGTCATAATGTGTATTTCATGTTGAGTCTTTTATATTAATAAAGTTATATGCTTTTGAGTTAACTTTAAGAGTAGTTTCGGGGTTAACGAGATTGTGTATA
>CATIWQ010505627.1:0-14270 GCA_949673415.1 Euphorbia schlechtendalii
TGCTAGGATTGGTTGTGCTATTGCTAACTTCTTATTTTACACTCTGATTTTAAGTCTTCTTATCCTATCTTTTTGTGTTTGATAAACCTCAATTCACGATCGGGAAATTCATTGAGTTCGGCGTAGCCGGATTCACATCATTGGATAATTTTAGAGTGTGATAAACCCGTTATGACCATAAAAGGCATGCGTCTACGTTTTCGCGAAATTTCATTCTAGGAAATCGGTGTGAGTTTTTTCAAGGATGACCTTAAAATCGACCTTTGGAACATTTAAGAGTGTTATAAACATGATATGTCCCCATAAAAGTCATGCGTCAAAGTTTTCACAAAATTTCGTTCCCTTAAATCGTTTCATGTTTTTTAAAGTTTGTTCTTAAAATCAACCTTTGGACACTTTAAGAGTGCGATAAACATAATAAGTCTATAAAAACGTCTTGCGTCAAAGTTTGATAAACACAATATGATCATAAAAGGCACGCGTCAAAGTTCCACGAAATTTCAATTTCGGAAATCGATGTGAGTATTTTTAAGGTTGACATTAAAATTGACATTTGGACAATTTTAGAGTGTGATAAACATGATATGACAATAAAAGACATGTGTCAAAAATTTCACGAAATTTCGTTCTCGGAAATCCCTCCGAGTTTTTTCAAGGTTGACCTTAAAATCAACCATTGGACCATTTTAGAGTGTGATAAACACGATATGACCATGAAAGGCATGCGTCAAAGTTTTCACGAAATATCGTTCAAGGAAATCGGAGCGAGTTGTTTCAATTTTGACGTTAAAATTGACCTTTAGACCATTTTAGAGTTTGTTAAACACGATATGACCATAAAAGGCATGCATCAAATTTTTCACAAAATTTCGTTCCCTGAAATCGTTTCATGTTTTTTAAAGTTTGTTCTTATACATGTAGACCATTTTAGAGTTTGTTAAACACGATATGACCATAAAAGGCATGCATCAAAGTTTTCACAAAATTTCGGTCCTTGGAATCGTTTCATGTTTTTTAAAGTTTGTTCTTAGACATTTAGACCATTACAGAGTGTGATAAACACGATATGACCATAAAAGGCATGAAACAAAGATTTCACTAAATTTAGTTCATAGAAATCGGTGCGAGTTTTTTCAACGTTGACCTTAAATTGACCTTTGAACCATTTAAGAGTGTGATAAACATAATATGAGCATAAAAGGCATGCGTCAAGGTTTTCACGAAATATTATTACCGGAAATCGGTTCGAGTTTTGTCAAGGATGATCTTAAAATTGACCTTTGGACCATTTTAGAGTGTGATAAAATTGATATGACCATAAAAGGAAAAGGCATGCGTTAGAGTTTTCAAGAAATTTTATTCCCAGTAATCGATGCGTGTTTTTTCATTGTTCACCTTAAATCAAACCTTGGACTTTTTAAGTGTGTGATAAACACGATATGACAATAAAAGACATGCGTCAAAGTTTTCACAAAATTTCATTCACGGAAATCGATGTGAGTTTTTTCAAGGTTGACCAAAAAATTGACCTTTGGACCATTTAAGAGTGTAATAAACACGATATGTCCTTAAAAGTCATGCTTCAATGTTTTCACGAAATTTCGTTCCTTGAAATCGTTTCGTGTTTTTTAAAGTTTGTTTTTAAAATCGACTTTTGGACAATTTCAGAGTGTGATAAACACAATATGACCATAAAAGGCATGCGTCAAAGTTTTCACGAAATTTCATTCCCGGAAATCGGTTCTGGTTTTTTCAAGGAAGACCTTAAATCGAGCCTTGCACAAAGTTTTCACGCATGCCTTTTATGGTAATATGCGTCAATGTTTTCACGAAATTTTGTTCCCTGAAATCGTTAGATGTTTCTGAAAGTTTGTTCTTAAAATCAAACTTTGGACCATTTAAGAGTGATAATTATGATATGTTCATAAAAGTCATGCATCAAAGTTTTCACGAAATTTCATTCCCTGAAATCGTTTCATGTTTTTTAAAGTTTTACCTTAAAATTGACCTTTGGACAATTTTAGAGTGTGATAAACACGATATGACAATAAAAGGCATAGGTCAAAGTTTTCACGAAATTTCATTCCCGGAAATCGGTGCGAGTTTTTTGAAGGTTGACCTTATAATCAACCTTTTTACATTATTTGAGTGTGATAAACACGATATGACCATAAAAGGCATGCGTCAAAGTTTTCACGAAACTTCATTCTCGGAAAACGGTGTATGTTTTTTCTACGTATACCTTAAAATTGACCTTTGGACAATTTCAGAATGTCATAAATATGATATGTCCATAAAAGGCATACATCAAAGTTTTCATGAAATTTCTTTCTCGGAAAATGGTGTGAGTTTTTCCATGGTTGACCTTAATATCGACCTTTGATCCTTTTTGAGTGTGATGAACACGATATGACAATAAAAGGCAAGCGTAAAAGTTTTCACAAAATTTCATTCCCAGAAATCTGTTCGAGTTTTTTCAAGGTTGACCTTAAATCGACCTATGGATCATTTTAGAGTGTGATAAACACGATATGACAAGAAAAGGCATGCATCAAAGTTTTCACAAAATTTCGTTCCCGGAAATCAGTGCGAGTTTTTTAAAAGTTGACCTTAAAATCGACCTTTGACTTTATTTGAGTGTGATAAACACGATATGAAAAATAAAAGACATGCGTCAAAGTTATCACGAAATTTTGTTCCCGGAAATCGCTGCGCGTTTTTTCAAGGTTGGCATTAAAATTGTGCTTTGAACAATTTTAGAGTTTGATAAACATGATATGACTATAAAAGGCATGCATTAAAGTTTTCACTAAATTTCGTTGACTCAAATCGGTGAGAGATTTTATAGGTTTACCTTAAAATATGCCTTTGGACCATTTTAGAGTATAATAAACACGATATGACCATAAAATGCATGATTCAAAGTTTTCATAAAATTTTTCATTCCCAGAAATAAGTGTGACTTTTATAAATTTTTTGCTTAAAATAGACCATTGGACCATTTAAGAGTGTGATAAACACGATATAACCTTAAAAGGCATGTGTCAAAGTTTTCACGAAATATTATTTCCATAAATCGATGCAAGTTTTCTCAAGATTAACCTTAAAATCGACCTTTAGACCATTTTAGAATATGATAAACACGATATAACCATAAAATGCATGCATCAAAGTTTTCACTATATTTCGTTCACACAAATCAGTGCGAGTTTTTTCAAGGTTGATATTGAAATTAACCTTTAGACCATTTTAGAGTGTGATAAACACGATATGACCATTAAAGGCATGCATCAACGTTTTCACAAAATTTCGTTCTGGGAAATCGGTGCGATTTTTTTCAAGGATCACCTGAAAATCGACCTTTAGACCTTTTTGGATTTTGATAAACACAATGTGACTATAAAAGGCATGCGTCAAAGATTCCATGAAATTTCGTTCTTGGAAAACGGTGCCAATTTTTTAAAGGTTGACCTTAAAATTATCCTTTGGACAATAAAGTGTGATAAACATGATATGACTATAAAATGCGCATGAAAGTTTTCACAAAATGTCGATCATGGAAATCGCACCGAGTTTTTTCAAGGTTGACCTTTAAATTGACCTTTGAACCATTTTAGAGCGTGATAAACATGATATGACCGTAACTGGCATGTGTCAAAGTATTCATGAAATTTCTTTCAAGGAAATTGGTATGAGATTTTTCAATGTCTACCTTAAAATTGACCTTTGGACCATTTTAGAGTATGATAAACATGATATGACAATAAAAGGCATGCGTAAAAGTTTTCACGAAATTTCGTTCCCAGAAAACTTTTCATGTTTTTTAAATTTATTCTTTAAATTAACCTTTGGACTATTTCAGAGTGTGATAAACACGATATGACCATTAAAGGCGTGCGTTAAAGTTTTCACGAAATTTCGTTCCAAGAAATCGGTGCGAGTTTTTTCAAGGATGACCTTAAAATCGACCTTTAAACCATTTTAGAGTGTGATAAACACAATATGAACATAAAAGACATGCGTCAATGTTTATACGAAATTTCGTTCCCGGATATCGATGCGAGTTGTTTCAAGGTTTACATTTAAATTGATCTTTGGACCATTTTAGAGTGTGATAAACACGATATGACCATATATACGGCATAGGTCAAAATTTTCACAAAATTTGGTTCCCGGAAATCGGTGCGTGTTTTTGCAACGTTGTTCTTAAAATCGATCTTGGGCCATTTAAGATTGTGATAAACACGATATAACCATAAAAGGCATGCGTCAAAATTTTCACGAAATTCCATTTTCGTAATTTGATGCAAGTTTTTTCAAGATTGACCTTAAAATCGACCTTTGGTCCATTTTAGAGTGTGATAAACACGATATGAACATAAAAGGCATGCGTCAATGTTTTTACGAAATTTCGATCCCATAAAACGGTGCAACTTTTTTCAAGGTTTGCCTAAAAATTGACCTTTGGGCCATTTAATAGTGTAATAAAAATGATATGACCTTAAAAACCATGCGTCAAAGTTTACACAAAATTTCATTCCGGAAATCGTTGCAATATTTTAAGAGGTTAACCTTAAAATTGAAATTTGGATCATTTTAGAGTGTGATAAACATGATGTGACCATAAAAGGAATGCGTCAAAGTTTCCACTAAATTTCATCCCCGGAAATCGGTGCCAGTTTTTTAAAGGTTGACCTTATAATTGACCTTTGGACTATATTTGAGTGTGATAAACATGATATGACCATAAAAGACATGCATCAATGTGTTCACAAAATTTCGTTCCCGAAAATTGGTGCTTGTTTTTTAAAGGATGACCCTAAATTGAGCCATGCACAAAATTTTCAAGCATGCCTTTCATAGTCATAAACATCAATGTTTTCATGAAATTTCATTCCTTGAAATCATTTCGTGTTTCTTAAAGTGTGTTCTTAAAATCAACCTTTAAACCATTTAAGAGTGTGATAAACACGATATGTCCATAAAAGTCATGAGTCAAAGGTTTCACAAAATTTCGTTCCCTGAAATCATTTCATGTTTTTTAAAGTTTTACCTTAAAATTGACCTTTTGACAATTTTAGAATGTGATAAACACGATATGACAATAAAAGGCATAGGTCAAAGTTTACACGAAATTTTGTTCCCCGGAAATCGGTGTAAGTTTTTTCAACCTTGACCTTAAAATCGACCTTGGACCATTTAAGATATTGATAAACACGATATGATGATAAAAAAGGCATACGTCAATGTTTTCAAGAAATTTCATTCATGGAAGTCGGTGCGAATTTTTCAAGGTTGACCTTAAAATCAACCTTTGGATCATTTTAGAGCGTAATAAAAATGATATAACCATAAAAGGCATGCGTCAAAGTTTTCACAAAATTTCGTTCCCGTAAATCGGTGCGAGTTTTTTTAAGATTGACCTTAAAATCGACCTTTGAACAATTTTAGAGTGTGATAAACACGATATGACCATGAAAGGCATGCGTAAAAGATTTCACGAAATTTCGTTCATGAAAATCGGTGCGAGTTTTTTCAAGGTCGACCTTAAAGTCAACCTTTAGACCATTTTAGAGTGTGATAAACACGATATGACCACAAAAGTCATGCGTCAAAGTTTTCACGAAATTTCATTCCGAGAAATCATTGAGTTTTTTAAATTTTATGCTCAAAATAAACCATTGGACCATTTAAGAGTGTGATAAACACGATATAACCAAGAAAGGTTGCGTCAAAGTTTTCACAAAATTTCATTCCCGTAAATCGGTGCGAGTTAGTTCAAGATTTACCTTAAAATCGACCTTCAAACCATTTTAGATTGTGATAAACATGATATGAACATAAAAGGCGTGAGTCAAAGTTTTTACAAAATTTCGTTCCTGGAAATCGGTGCATGTTGTTTCAAGGTTTACCTTAAAGTAAACACGATATGACCATTAAAGGCATGCGTTAATTTTTTCACGAAAAATCATTCAAGGAAATCGATTCAATTTTTTTCAAGGATGACCATAAAATCGTCCTTTAGACCATTTTGGAGTTTGATAAACACGGTATGACGATAAAAGGCATGCGTCAAAGTTTCCACGAAATTTCATTCTTGGAAATCGGTGCGAGTCTTTTCAAGGTTGACCTTTTGGACCATTTTAAAGTGTGATAAACACGATATGACCGTAAAAGGCATACATCAAAGTTTTTACAAAATTTCGTTAACGGAAATCACTCAGAGTTTTTTCAAGGTAGACCTTTAAATCGACCTTTGTACCATTTTAGAGAGTGATGAATACAGTATGACCATAACTGGAATGCGTCAAAGTTTACATGATATTTCTTTCAAGGAAATCGGTGTGAGTTTTGTCAATGTTGACCTTAAATCGACCTTTGGACCATTTTAGAGTGTGATAAACAAGATAGAACAATAAAAGGCATGCGTCAAAGTTTTCATGAAATTTCATTCCCGGAAATCGATTCGAGTTTTTTCAAGGTTGACCTTAAATCTACCCTTGGACAATTTAAGAGTGTGATAAACACGATATGATAATAAAAGGCATGCGTCATATTTTTCATGAAATTTCATTCATGGAAATCGGTGCGTGTTTTTTCAAGGTTTACCAAAATATCGACCTTTGGAACATTTAAGAGTGTTATAAACAAGATATGTCTCCATAAAAGTCATACGCAAAGTTTTCACGAAATTTCATTCTTTGAAATTGTTTCATGTTTTTTAAAGTTTGTTCTTAAAACCAACCTTTGGACTCTTTAAGAGTGTGATAAACGTGATATGTCCATAAAAGTCTTGCGTCAAAGTTTTCACAAAATTTCGTTCACTGAAATCGTTTCAAGTTTTTTTTATTGTTTTACCATAAAATTGGCCTTCGAACAATTTTGAAATGTGATAAACATGATATGACCATAAAAGGCATAGGTCAAAGTTTTCGAGAAATTTCTTTAACAGAAATCAATGCAAGTTTTTTCAAGGTTGACCTTAAAATCAACCTTTAGACCATTTTAAAGCGTGATAAAGAAGATATAACCATAAAAGATATGCATCAATGTTTTCACGAAGTTTCGTTCCCTTAACACGGTGCGAATTTTTTCAAGATGGACCATAAAATCAACCTTTGGTCCAATTTAGAGTGTGATAAACATGATATGACCATAAAAGGCGAGCGTCAAAGTTTTCACAAAATTTCGTTCATGGAAATCGGTGCGAGTTTTTTCAAAGTTGACCTTAAAATCAAACTATGGACCCTTTTAGAGTGTGATAAGCAAGATATGACCACAAAAGGCAAGCATCAAAGTTATCACAAAATTTCATTCCCGGAAATCTATTTGCGTTTTTTCAAGGTTGACCTTAAAACTGTACTTTGAACCATTTTGGAGTGTGATAAACACGATATGACAATAAAAGGCATGCGTCAATGTTTTCATGAAATTTCCTTCCCGGAAATCGATGCAAGTTTTTTAAAATTTATGCTTAAAATAGACCATTGGACCATTTAAGAGTGTGATAAACACGATATAACCAAAAAAGGCATGCTTCAAAGTTTGCATGAAATTTCGGTATTGTAAATCAGTGCGAATTTTTTCAAGATTGACCAAAAAATTGACTTTTAGACCATTTTAAAGTGTGATAAACCCGACATGAACATAAAAGGCATGCATCAAAGTTTTCACAAAATTTCATTCCCGGAAATCGGTGCGAGTTTTTTCTACGTTGAGCTTAAAATCGACCTTTGGACCATTAAGAGTGAGATAAACACGATATAACCATTAAAATCATGAGTCAAAGTTTTCACGAAATTTCATTCATGGAAATCGATTCGAGTTTTTTTCAAGGTTGACCTTAATATCTACCTCTGGACCATTTTAGAGCGTCATAAACACTATATTACAATAAAAGGCATGCATCAAAGTTTCCCGAAATTTCATTCTCGGAAATCAGTGCGAGTTTTTTCAAGGTTGACCTTTAAATGTACCTTTGGACCATTTTAGAGTGTGATAAACACTATATGAATTAAAAGGCATACGTCAAAGTTTTCACGAAATTTTCGTTCCTAGTAATCTATGCGAGTTTTTTCAAGGTTGACCTTAAAATTGACCTTTGGACCAATTTAGAGTTTTATAAATATGATATGAACATAAAAGGCATGCGTCAAAGTTTTCACGAAATTTCATTCTAGGAAATCGGTTTGAGTTTTTTCAACGATGACCTTAAAATCGACCTTCGAACCATTTTAGAGTTGATAAACACGATATGACCATAAAAGGCATGCGTCAAAGTTTTCACGAAATTTCGTTCCCAGAAATCGGTGCGAGTTTTTTTAACGTTGACTTTAAAATCGTCCTTTGTACAATTTTAGAGTGTGATAAAAATGATATGACCATAAAAGGCATGCGTCAAAGTTTTCACGA
The DNA here is from genome assembly GCA_949673415.1 of Euphorbia schlechtendalii. NCBI lineage: Eukaryota > Viridiplantae > Streptophyta > Magnoliopsida > Malpighiales > Euphorbiaceae > Euphorbia > Euphorbia schlechtendalii. The sequence continues at coordinate 8,413 of CATIWQ010505627.1, forward strand.
AATTTCATTCATTGAAATCGTTCGTGTTTTTTAAAGTTTGTTTTTAAAAGCGACATTTGGACCATTTTAGAGTATGATAAACACAATATGACCATAAAAAGCATGCAACAAAGTTTTCACAACCGTTGACCTTAAAATCAACCTTTGAACCATTTAAGAGTGTGATGAACATGATATGAGCATAAACGGTAAGTGTAAAAGTTTTCATGAAATTTTGTTCCCAGAAATCGATTCGAGTTTTTTCAAGGTTGACCTTAAAATAAACCTTTGGACCATTTTATAGTGTGATAAACACAATATGACAATAAAAGGCATGCGTCAAAGTTTTCACGAAATTTCTTTCCAGGAAATCAGTGCGAGTTTTTTTAAAGGTTTACCTTAAAATCGACCTTTTAACTTTATTTAAGTGTGATAAAACGATATGACCATAAAAGACATGTGTCAATGTTTTCACTAAAGTTCGTTCCCAGAAATCGATGCTCTTTTTTTCAAGGTTGACCTTAAAATCGAGCTTTGAACCATTTTAGAGTGTGATAAACATGATATGACCATAAAAGGCATGCGTCAAAGTTTTCACTAAATTTCAACACCAGAATTGATGCCATTTTTTTAAAGGTTGACCTTAAAATCGACCTTTTAACTAAATTTAAGTGCGATAAACACGTTATGACCATAAAAGGCATGCATCAAAGTTTTCACGAAGTTTCATTCCTAGAAAATGTTGCGAGTTTTTTACATTTTGAGCATAAAATTAATCTTTGCACCATTTATGAGTATGATAAACACGATATGACATTAAATGAAAGCGTCAAAGTTTTCACAAAATTTCGTTCCCAGAAATAGGTGCTAGTTTTTTATAGGTTGACCTTAAAATCAACCTTTGGACAATTTTAGAGAGTGATGAACACGATATGACCACAAAAGGCATGCGCCAAAGTTTTTACGAAATTTCGTTCCCGAAAATCAAGGGTGCGTTTTTATAATGTTAATCTCAATATCGAGCTTTGGACCATTTTAGAGTTTGATAAGCAGGATATGACCATAAAAGGCATGCGTCAAAGTTTTAACGAAATTTCGTTCTCACAAATCGATGCGAATTTTTTCAAGGTTGACCTTTAAATCGAACTTTGGTACATTTTAGAGTGTGATAAACACGATATGAGCATAAAAGGCATGCATCAATGTTATTACAAAATTTCATGCCCGGTAATCAATGTGATTTTTTCAAGGTTAACCTTAAAATCGACCTTTTGACTGTATTTAAGCGTGATAAACACGATATGACCATAAAAGAAATGTGTCATAGTTTTCACAAAATTTCTTTCCCTGAAATCATTGCAAGTTTTGTTTAAGTTGACCTTAAAATCGACCTTTAAACAATTTTAGAGTGTGTTAAACACGATATATCCATAAAATGCATGCTTCCAAGTTTTCACGAAATTTAGTTCCCAAAAATTGGTGCGAGGTTTTTCAAGGTTGACCTTAAAATCGACCTTTAGACCGTTTTGAGTGCGATAAACACGATATGACCATAAAAGGCATGCATCAAAGTTTTCACGAAATTTTGTTCTCGGAAATTGGTGCACATTTTTTTTACGATGACCTTAAAATCGACCTTTGGACCATTTTAGAGTTTGATAAACACGATATGATCATAAAAGGCATGTGTCAAAGTTTTCACGAAATTTCGTTCCCTGAAATCGGTGCGAGTTTTTTCAATATTAACCTTTAAATCGACCTTTGACCATTTTAGAGTGTGATAAACAGGATATGACCATATAAGGCATGCTCAATGTTTTCACGAAATTTCATTCACGGAAATCGGTGTGAGTTTTTTCAAGTTTGACTTTATATTCGAGCTTTGGATTATTTTAGGGAGTGATAAGCACAATAAGACCATAAAAGGCATTCATCAAAGTTTTAACGAAATTTCATTCACGGAAATCGATGCGCGTTTTTTAAATTTTGTTCTCAAAATTGTCCTTTGGACTATTTAAGAGTGTGATAAACACGATATGACCATAAAAGGCGTGCGTCAATGTTTTCACGAAATTTCGTTCCTGGAAATCGGTGCGAGTTTTTGCTAGGTTGACCTCAAAATTGACCTTTTTACCATTTTAGAATGTCATAAACACTATATGACCATAAAAAGTATGAGTCAATGTTTTTACGAAATTTTCGTTCCTTGAAATTTGTGCTAGTTTTTTCAAGGTTGAACTTAAAATCGACATTCGGACAATTTTAGAGTGTGATAAACACGATATAAGCATAAAGGCATGCGTCAAAGATTTCACAAAAATTCGTTCCATGAAATCGGTGTGAGTTTTTTCAACGTTAACCTTAAAGTCGACATTTTGGACTATTGAAGAGAGTGATAAACACGATATGATCATAAAAGAGGCATACGTCAAAGTTTTCACAAAATTTAGTTCCTGGTTATCGGTGCTAATATTTTGAATGTCCACCTTAAAATTGACCTTTGGATCATTTTAGAGTGTGACAAACACGATATGACCATAAAAGGCATAAGTTAATGTTTTCACGAAATTTCGTTACCGGAAATCGGTTCGAGTTTTTTAAATTTTGTGCTTAAAATAGACCATTGGACCATTTAAGACTTTGATAAACACAATATGACCATAAAGGCAAGCGTCAAAGTTTTCACGAAATTTCGTTTCCGGAAATCGATGCGAGTTTTTTCATGGTTTACCTTAAAATCGACCTTTGTACCATTTTAGAGTGTGATAAACATGATTTGAACATAAAAGGCATGCATAAAAGTTTTCACAAAATTTCGTTCTCGGAAATCGGTGAGAGTTTTTTCAACGTTGACCTTAAAATTAACCTTGGACCATTTAAGATTGAAATAAACACGATATAACCATAAAAGTTATGCGTCAAAGTTTTCAAGAAATTTCGTTCACGGATATCGGTTCGTGTTTTTTATAGGTTGACCTTAAAATCGACCTTTAAATCATTTTATAGCGTGATAAACACGATATGACAATAAAAGGCATGCATCAAAGTTTTCACAAAATTTTGTTCAGGGAAATCGGTGCGAGTTTTTTAAATTTTGTTTTTAAAATAGACCTTTGGACCATTTAAGTGTGTGATAAACCTGATATGACCATAAAGGCAGGCGTCAAACTTTTCACGAAATTTCATTGCTGGAAATCAATGCGAGTTTTTTTATGGTTTACCTTGAAATCGACCTTTGGACCATTTTAGAGTGTGATAAACATGATTTGACCAAAAAAGGCATGCATTAAAGTTTTCACGAAATTTCATTCTCGTAAATCGGTGCGAGTTTTTTCATGATTTACCTTGAAATCGATCTTTGGACCATTTTAGAGTGTTATAAACACGATATGACGATAAAGGCATGCGTCAAAGTTTTCACGAAATTTTATTCCCGGAAATCGGTGCAAGTTTTTTCATGGTTTACCTAAAAATCGAACTTTGGACCATTTTAGAGTGTGATAAACACGATTTGAACATAAAAGGCATGCGTTAAAGTTTTCATGATATTTCGTTCCTGTAAATCAATGCGAGGTTTTTCAAGTTTGACCTTAAAATCGACCTTTGGTCCATTTTTTAGTGTAATAAACATGGTATTACCGTAAAAGATATCTGTCAAAGTTTTCACGAAATTTCGTTAACGTAATTCAGTGCATGTTTTTTCAAGATTGACCTTAAAATCAACCTTTGGTCCATTTTAGAGTGTGATAAACACGATATGAATATAAAAGGCATGCCTCAAAGTTTTTACGAAATTTCGTTCCCGTAAATCGGTGGGAGTTTTTTTATGGTACATAAAAGCGACCTATGAAGCAATTTAGAGTGGGATAAACATGATATGACCATACATGGCATGCTTCAAAGTTTTCATGAAATTTCGTTCCCAGAAATCAGTGCGATTTTTTTCAAGGTTGACCTTAAAATCGACCTTTGGACCATTTTAGAGTGTGATTAAAAACATAGGACCATAAAAGACATGCGTAAAAGTTTTCAGGAAATCATTGCTAGATTTTAAGAGGTTGACCTTAAAATCAACATTTGGACCATTTAGAGTGTGATAAACATGACATGACCATAAAAGGAATGCGTTAAAGTTTTTACTAAATTTCATCCCTGGAAATCGGTGCGAGTTTTTTAAAGGTTGACTTTAAAATCGACCTTTTGACTAAATTTATGTGTGATAAACAAGATATGACCATAAATGGAATCCGTCAAAGTTTTCACTAAATTTCATCACCGGAAATCAGTGCAAGTTTTTTAAAGGTTGACCTTATAATAGACATTTGGACCATTTTAGAGTGTGATAAACACGGTATGACCATAAATGACATGTGTCAAAGTTTTCACGAAATTTCGGTAATGTAATTCGATGTAAGTTTTTTCAAGATTCAACTTAAAATCAACATTTGATCCATTTTAGAGTGTTATAAACACGATATGAATATAAAAGGCAAGCCTCAAAGTTTTAACGAAATTTTGTTCACGTAAATCGGTGCAAGTTTTTTCATGGTTTATCTAAAAATCGACCTATGGACAATTTTAGAGTGGGATAAACATGATATGACCCTAAAAGATATGCTTCAAAGTTTTCACTAAATTTCTTTCCAGAAAATCGATGCGAGATTTTTCAAGGTTAACCTTAAAATTGATCTTTCGACCATTTTAGAGTGTGATAAATAAGATATGACCATAAAAATCATGCGTCAAAGTTTTCACGAAATCGTTGCTAGATTTTAAGAGGTTGACCTTAAAATCAACCTTTGGACAATTTTAGAGTTTGATAAACATGATATGACCATAAATGGCTAGCGTCAAAGTTTTCACGAAATTTCATTCCCGGAAATCGATGATAGTTTTATCAAGGAGTACCTTAAATTGACCCTTGCACAATGTTTCCATGCATGCCTTTTATGGTCATTTGCGTCAAAGTTTTGACTGAATTTCGTTCCCCGAAATCTTTTCGTGTTTTTCAAAGTCTATTCTTTAAATCGACCTTTGGACCCTTTAAGAGCGTGATAAACACGATATGTCCATATAAGTCTTGCTTCAAAGTTTTCACGAAATTTCGTTCCCTGAAATCATTTCGTGTTTTTTTATTGTTTTACCTTAAAATTTACAATTGGAAAATTTTAGTGTGTGATAAACATGATATGACCATAAAAGGTATAGGTTAAAGTTTTCACGAAATTTCGTTCCCAGAAATCTATGCGAGTTTCTTCAATGTTGACCTTAAAATCGACCTTGGACCATTTAAGATTGTGATAAACACGATATGACCATAAAAGGCATACGTCAAAGTTTTCACAAAATTTCTTTCATGGAAATCTGATGCGAATCAAGATACACCGTATATTGAGCATGAAAATGACAAAGGCATGAAGATTAAGAAGAAAGATCCTTTGCATATTCCAATTACAAGGTCTATGTCAAAGAGAGTTCAAGATGCCTTAAACGGGCTTGTCAAAGAGATTTTACTGATTCAATGTTCAAGTCAAATTCCAACAACTTCCAATGATATGAGCTTGAACAAGGATGAAAAAATTCTTACTTTGATTGAATTAAAGGAAGAATGACTGAAGACTTGGTTTGGTTTAAATTAGCTAAAGTGAGCATTGGATACGCATGTGTATGGCACATGTTAACCCATTGGGATCTTGGTTAATTTTTATTGGGCCATTTAATTAATGGAAGATATACTAAATGGGCTTCAAGAAATCTTAGAGTTTTTAATTCTAGTTTAGTTTGGATTTCTTTCTTAATTCTTTAAAGACTTCTTTCCTAAAGCTATTAGAACTTTAGTTATTTAGTTTTAGACAAACTACTCAAGCAATTTCGTGACT
>CATIWQ010505708.1:0-19427 GCA_949673415.1 Euphorbia schlechtendalii
TAACTTGATTAACATAAAAGACTTAGCACGAAATACACATTATGACACATAGACATATCATAAACTTCGAAATAGAAAGTATAAGTAGAAAGCAAAGCAAAGTTGTAAGGTATGCAAGTGAAAGCTAAAGTTGATCAAACCGTATCAACTCTTTAATAGGAGTCGTCAATTCCTGCAATTCCTGCTTCTACTTTGAATTCGGTCTCGGCCCGTATAGAACCTCTGCTAGGATACTATTCTTTGCAAATATCGAACAAACGAATATTGAAGAATGAAAACTTTTATTGATAAGTGATTTGCAATTACACTTATACAACAATCGCTCGAATATGTAGAGAAATCTAGTGGTCGAAATAAGGATTTGAATCACTTATACATTTTCTTGCTAACACTCATAAACGTAGTGAAAATTAGACATTTTTACTCTCTATCTATACACACACTATGCACTATTTTTCCACCCCTTTATTCTGCACTCCAATGCCACGAAGTTGTTGAGGTTTAGAGCCCTATTTATAGAGTTCGAAGGGTTGCGTCTATCCAAATGAAGAGTCATATCCATTGGTGAAAGATTGCATCTCTTCAATGTGATTGGTTGAGAGGCTTTGATTCAATCCACAATGGATAGGCACCTTTTCATGATTGGTTGACTCCTTATAAGTGTCTGTTCATTGGTAGTTGATAGCGGTTGATGGCGGTTGATCATACTTATCTAGCGGTTGGTAGTTAAGAAGATAATACCAGAAAACCGTCCATGTCACGACCGCGATATGTGATTCGCGACTGTGAACCTTTGATTGGCAGATTTCTGTTTCTGAAGTGAACATGTCGCAACCGTGAGGTATTATCGTGACTGTGAATTGAGTTTCCTTCAGAAATCTGTTTGTAACTTCACCGATCTTTGACAGCTTCGATTCTAAGCCAAATCTTTAAGTTCCACGCATCATTTTGCACCTTTTTCACTCTTTTTTCATAGAATTCCACTTTAGTTCATTTCACTCCCAGGATTTACCTAGTATTTGCATTTGCATAAAAAAAACTACATACCACGTGAAATCTTTTATATGAAGTATAAAAATGACTAAAACTATAGTGTTTATTATATAAAATTATGATGATAATAAGTGTAATTGTACACTTATAACTAACTCTATCTAATACTCATCATGAAATTTCTCAAAATGGACATGACATGAAACACTTTAGTTGTTGAGATGCATGTCGTTATTGGCCAAGGTTTACTTATGATTGTGAAACCTGGTGTGATAAGCTTTGATTGGTTGGATCTTCCAATTGGATTCCATAGACATAATAAGACCCTCTTCATTAGGGTGCAAATCATTGGCCGAGTGATCCCTTGTGTGATGGTGTATCCTCTTAATATCTTTCCTCATTTAAGCCTTAATTAATCAATGCTTGCCAAGTTCACTACCAACATCCGTGCGTACGATGATAGCAGACAAGGGGTAGTCGAAGTTTTTGAGGTGGAAGTAATTATGGGGAAAGTGAAAGCACAAGTGACTTTTACTATGCTAGATATCCCGATTCCCTATTCGCTCATTCTAGTTAGGCTATGGATTCATTCTATTTGAGTTGTTACCAGAATATTATACTCTACCACCATGGCAATGTCATCACCATTGAAACTGATGAGGAATCTGTGCTGGTTGCGGTAGTATTTGAAGAGAATGAATCTGGTCTCCTCATATCTAATGTATGCAAATGGAAGAAGAAAGTCTGAACAGGATATCTCCATATCCAGAAGAGTATGGGAAAATTGATGAAGCGGTTCGGCTATACTACTTAGGGAAGATTCTGGTCAAGTATAATCAAGGTATTTTGGAGGCCATTAACATGAAGCTTATTTTTCCTTGATTAGGAGTAGGCTTCATCCACCCATGCAACAAAGTCTACAAACATAAAAAGTCAATTTTGTGCAAGATGGTGAGTATATGTGTTCCTGGAAAAGCGTTGTATAAGGGGTAATATGATTTAGTGGATTATGAAGGCCAGATGTGGCAGAGATTCAAACACTTTAATGATGTTTTCAATTGTTACAACAACTGCATGTTAGGCTATGAGGTGCATTGTGAAGAAACCCTTATCTCCCCTCCTCCTACCAATGATAGTGAGAAAGGGAAAGTAGTGATAGAAGTAAATGAATGTGAGGTAACTTCAAAAGATAGAATGGATGATAATCTTCCCAATCCCATGGATGAGGAAATCGAAGCTCCTATGGATTCCCTCACTAAGTCCCTTGTTGTTCTTATGAGGATGGGATGGAAGGGGGTACAAACCGAAGGAGGCCCCATTGCTATCATTATTTGGAAGCTAGCCAAGGCTATAACCAAGGACACAGAAAAGGGTAATATGAAGCTGAGCCAAATTGAAGAGATAAATCTTACTCTTGACCTTGAGGGTATGATGATAGATATACCTAATGAGCCATCTAAGGGCAACCCTCCCTCTATTACTCCTTTCTCCTTCTCAATTATCACTCCTTATGGTGAAGGCTCTTCCTTAATTCATTTGTTCGCTAAGGCTCTTGTTGCTTATCCTGCTTCTCGTGCAGCTAACGCTCCTCTTAATGGACCACTCACTTGTCCTCCAGCTCATATAGCTGCCACAACTCTAGTGATAACTTCTATCAAAGGGTAGCCGCTTGCTATTGCTGCTCATGGGCTCATTGCCCAAAAAGCTAAGCCGCAAGCTCCACCGAAGATAAAGGCAAGTGCAGATCCACGAGCTACTCATGAAGATGCTACTAAATAGGATCTTTCGCATGTGGATGATGAAAATGCAGATGATGTAATTTTTAATATGTCTAGTATTTATGATGTAAACAATTTTTCATTTAAGGCATTTTATGGAATCAAAATCTTGGACTTTTCTTACTTGTTTGATGTTCTTCCTAACTGAGCCATGCATTCATGTGAATCCACTCATAAAGTCTTTAGCATTCATGATTACATAAAATTACCTTAGGTATAAATAAATAGCCTAAAATGGTAAACATATCATTGATTTAAACCCTAATGAAAAGAGAAAGATTTGAAAATGTTCTTAGCTATCACGTGAGGCTTTTGCTTGGTTATATGAAGGCATGTTGAGTGTTGATAGAGAAATAGCAGAGTACCAAATTCTGACTGATTCAAAATTCAGGCTAGTGAAGTAGAAACTACATCAACTACATTTGGAATGGGTAGATAATGTTAAGGAATTAGTGGTGAAGTAGCTCTCAAGGTTGTCAAATATCTATCATGGCTAGGGAACATTGTTCACGTGGCCTAGAAGGATGGGAATGTTAGGGTCTGCGTAGACTTCAGAGATATGAACAAAGCATAACCAAAGGAAGACTTCCCGTTACCTCGTATTTATGTGTTGGTGGATAGCATAGCCAAGCCATAATGTACTCCATGGACAGTTTATCAGGAAATAAACATATTCTCATGGATAATAATAAAAAGGTCAAAACATCTTTCATAACCGAATGGAGTGTGCACTACTACAAAGTCATGCCATTTGGTTTGAAAAATTATAGCTTGACTTACCAGTAAGCTGTGATAGCTCTATTACATGATATAATTCATAAGGATGTAGATGTCTATATTGATGACATGTTCATCAAGTCTGTGACAAAAAAAGAGCATCCTAAGCTGCTAGATCATTTCCTTGCAAGGATAGAGAAGTACGACTTGTACCTTAATCCTAATAAATCTATCTTTGGTGTGACATCTAAATAACTACTAGGGTAAATCATCAGCCAAATGGGACTAGATATGGATCTGGATAGGACAAAGGCCATCTACGATATGTTAGCTTCCCAGAACATAAAAGGAAGTGAGATCATTTCTAGGGTTGCTTCTATACTCAGTTGTTTTATAGCTCGATTGACTACCATTTATGAGCAAATATTCAAATTATTAAGAAAGCATCAGCCTATTATCTGGAATGATCAATTTTAGCCTTCGGCAGAGTCAAGACCTATTTGATCAATCCACCAGTCATTAAGTCGTCGACTCTTGCAAGCCTCTCAACCTTTATTAGGCTATCAAGGAATGTTTAGTAGGGACAATGATTGTTCAAGAGTAAGATGATAAGCACGAGCACACAATGTATTATCTAAGTAAGTAGCTTCTTTAGTATGAAAGCTGATACATGGATGATGAGAAGACCTATGCGACTATGGTTTGGCTTCTAAGAAGCTCAGATATTACTTCAATCATATCGAATGCAAGTTGTGGCTAAGATCAACACTATAAAGTATTTGTGCCAATCTTGAACCTTAACCGGCAAGCTCCCTTGCTGGTTGCTTCTTCTTTTTTAATTCAACATTGAATACGTCATTTAGATTTTCCTTAGGTGAGTAAGGGCCATGCAGTTGCTAATTTCCTTACCAATCAAGCCATGGAATCCAACTATGTTGAGAACTTAGATTTTCCTGATGAGCAATTAGTAGCCATTGAATTAGTAAATTAAGAGTGGACTATGTTCTTTGATAGAACCATGAATCGTCGAGGGGCAGGTCTCTAAGTTATCATAGTGACAATATAGAATAAAGTCATCTCGCTCTCTAAGCATCTTGAGTTTCCCATCACTAATAATGGGGCAAAATATGAGGCATGCCTATTTTGGTATGGAGGCTTTGACAATTGTCGATGTGTTGGAAGTCACTATCACTAGTGATTCCGCCCTAGTCAATCGGTAAGTTATCAGATTTTGGGAAATCAAGGAAGAGTCGCTTTGGCCTTATCATTTTGCAGTATGGGAATCGGATGCAAAATTTAAGAAATATATGTTCCGGCATTTTCCCTAGAATGAGAATTAAATAGCAGATCCCTTGGCTACTTTAGCCTCCATGTGGGAAGGTCCCCAATCCCAACCCTTAGGCCCGTATTTCTTTAATCTTTTAAAGAACCTTTCTATTGTCGTGCCAGCTCGACCACTATTAGTACATATGAGAATTGCATGTATCTAGATATTGTCAGATTGATCTAAGATGGTGAATTGATCTCTTTAAGCAAATTAGCAACAAATTGCTTCTGCAAGTTCTTTTTGAAAAAGATGCATCTCTGGTAATGAATCGTATACATGGGGGAGACTGTGACCCTAAGATTAATGGCTTGGCCTTAGAGAAGAAAATTCAATGGCAAGGTTATTTTTGGACCTCTATAATACCACATTGTATCTCTGAGGTGAAGAAATGTCATCAATGCTACATCTATAGGGACATTAGTCTCCATCAGATCTTCACAATCTTTCAACTCCTTAGCCATTATCAGCATTGGTAATTGATATTATTGGTGATATTAGACCCTCTTCGACTAATGGGTATCGATACATTATCATGGTGGTCGACTACTTCTCTAAGTGGGTAGTGGCTGAATCTTTCACCAATATAACCGCCAAGAAAATGTCCAAGCTTATTGAGAAGCACATATTTGGGAACAATGGGATGCCTCATCATGTTGTGTCTGACAATGAAGTTTAGTTTCAAGGGAAAATGACTAATTTGTGAATCATCACTCTTCTTCTTAAGCTAGCAATTCTCTGTGTCTCGAAAGTGTAGGAAAATAAAATCGGGTGATGTACAATCAACTCTATCCAAATGATAATCAACTCTATTCGCACCCATTCTCCCATTGGAAAACATGTAACTAGGGCCAGTAGTCTCTATATTAGTAAGACCCGCGTCGGTAATGCAATCTCTGAAATCCTGACAAGAACGATTATTAGGCCGGTTCCATGTTTTCTTACGCACACCAAGGGCTACATTAAAATCACACATCTAGACCCATTTTTGTCCGTGATCATGTTGCATTTCATGAATGGTATTGAACATTAATAGGTGAGAATATACATTAGTGTTCGCATAAACAAAACCCATGTTCAAAACATCGTTCTTATCCACCAAATTAATACCAACAACTTGGTCTCTAACTCAGAATAGGTAGCTTCAAAAACAAAAGAGAGGGCATAGGATTATCATTAACCGCAACTAACTCAAAACCAATATTTCTCTAAAAGGAAATGTCAATATGATGAAAACGAACCATAGGCTCGGTAATACAAAGAAATGTTGGCTTATATCTGGAAATTAAGCTACTTACATATTGTTTAGTATCCGTGTTATGAATACCCTAAAAATTCCAGAATAATGCACTCATTGAAGAGGATTAGTTAGGCTCCTTCGCTTGTAATGTGACTGAATTCCACCTCTATCATTTTTCTTTAGTTTTCCCACAAAATTTTCCCATGGAGGACCCTCTTCTTGCTTAGAAATATCAGCCCAAGAATCTCCCAGAAGTCTAACTTTTCCCGAAGTAGAAGAAGCCAAGCTAGCATTGGCTTCCTAACCCTCAAACAACTGAACCTCTAAGATAATCCCATACATCTCTTTACATTTCCTAAAACTTTCTTCAACTTTTGTATAAAATGTTTCTTGTACATTTTATATAACTTATCATATAGCCTCTGACTATTCATATGATAGCACCCTCATAATTTCTCAAAATTTCATATACCTTTAATATAACTTTTACATGATATATAACATTAAATTTAATATAGATTTTCAGTTTTTTTTATAAAAGTACAATATTCTTATAACCTCGTACACTTCATATAACTTTCAAATCACATAACTTTCTAATAATACATTATTTTGATCTTTAGAAATAACCTATAATTTGTACAACTTTTCAGTAGCTTTCTTCTTCCTTTTATTATGCATGTTCTACAATTTTATAATTTAACACGTGACTTTCCTATAAAATTGTAGAGTTTCTTTGCATTTCCCATTACTTTTCACATATCCTAAAATTCTTATATACATTTTATATATCTTTCATAGACCTTATAATTTTATTTAAATACTCTTACACAAAAAAAATTCCTCATATGCTCATAACATAAGGATGTTACCATGGCAGGTTTTACCACTCTTTATCTCCTTCTTTCAAGGTAAAAATAATCATTTCATTTCATCCATTTGAACTCATCTTTTGAGTGGTCACCTTGATCTCTCGATCTCTATACGCTAGGAAGAAACATAACACTTGCTTCATGAGCATTCAACAAACCTTTTACGGATCATTACAAACCCCATAAAGCATGAACACGTGCATGTCCTTATTCCACTTGTTTGACATTCAGGGTGGGTGCGTCCGAAGGAGCGCTTTGTTCGTTTGTCTCCAAAGATCAAAACGACAAAGAAGAGGCTTTTATGTATTTTGATTCAAGTGAGTGGTCTGATTCAAAATTTAATCGGTCTGATCATCTATTGCATTTAATTATGGTTAATCTATTAGATGATGATACTAAGCCAAGGTAAGCAGTAGTAGTATTTAGCCGAATCCAATTTTGGGGGGGGTCCTTAGTCTGGTAATATGGATGATACAGATGCCAGCCGCATTGATAAAGATGCTCTCTAGTTAGTAGTTTTAAGCTGCTCTTAAGGCCCTATTGTAAGACATGATGTATACCCTAGAGGTAATTAGGGAGATTTATCATAATTAGTTATAATATACAAACAATTTAAGATTATTATTAATAATAATAAAGGCTCATTTGTTATTTATCGGTGCTTGTTTAAATTATATATCTTGCTAGTATCGTATATATGTGTTATTATATATGTGCATTGATAAGACAAAGATTGTGACTACTTCATAGTGTGAAAGTTTGAGGACATAGTGGGAGCTATGTGGTGTGAGAACTACGCACATGTGTTACTATGAATAATCTAAATATTCCTAGTCATAGTTTCATCAAGACTGGAGATAAATGAAGTGGATAGAATAGCATGTGTAGACTTAGTCCTTGTATTAGATCCAAGCATTTGATCTCACAAGCTAAAGGTGGTATCATGAATTAACACATAAATGTAAGGGTGGGGCCTACGCGGCTACCCTGCGAGCAAAATTTACTCACTGGCCAGTAGCATACACTAGCACTAGGCCAGTGCACACTTGGTCTTGCGGGATAGCTAGCAAGCCTAGATTGGGGGACAAGGTAAGCCGCCACATAGCTCACATATGTAGGCTGTGCGCGTGGGACCGCACGGAGGCGGAGCTCTGCGCGCTAACCTATAGGTGGGATGGGAGAAATCCCATCCCACATTGGATAATGAGGGGAGCTTTTTGCTACGCTCCCACTACAAATAGTGGTCCCCTTCTCCCTTTCAATTCACTTCAGCTCACCCTTCCTTCTGAGTTCGACATCTTTTCTTCATGAGATTTTTGCGAGATCATCCACTAGTTTCTCCAACAATGCAAGAATTCTTTTGAAGGCTTATTCAATTTTGAAGAGAGCCTTTTCTATAATATTTTCTTGTTGGTCTTTGAGCGGTCTACCAGCTACTTTCTACTAACGAGATCTTCCTCAATGGGAGGTTTTAGTCGGTGAAGATCCATGTGGATCAATCATAGAGGGTATCCTAGATTGGAAGCTAGTGGTAACAGAGTTATTCTGAATTACTCTAAGGGAACGCCGCAACAAAGGAAGGCATCCATCAACTAGTAATGCCCTTAACTTAGATGCTAGGTTTGTTTTATAAGTTTTATGAACCTATATGCATCTACGGAATTTTTCAACTTAGATTATATCAAACATGGCATGCTTAGGAGATCTTATAGCGTTAATTTTAAGTTTTGATATTCTTCCTTGCAACTTTGCATGTTTAATTATTGTCTTAATTAACTAGTAGTGGTATTAGAGATTGCCTTATGCTATACGTTATAAATGATAATTTGTTGACATTGGTATTTTCTGTGAATTGATTTAAGTATGTTATACATAACTTAGATTTAAATTTTTGTAATAGAAAATGATGTGATAACTAGATTAAGGTTTTGCTCAAACTTAGTCTAGGTTATTATCATATAAATTAACAATGTTTTACCACACGTGTAAATTCTTTAAACTGAGGGTCGTTCCGTACTTCATTCAATTAAAAGAATGAAATCTTTAAATCATAATTATTTGTGGTACAACGAATCAAAGTTCTTGTGGTTATTTTAGCAAATATTGGACATGGCTGCTTATTCACATTATGGGGGCCTCTCCTACCTTGAAATCACCATCGGTATTGGGTTCAAGTGTGCCCAAGAGACTTTTATGACTTAGTTGATTTCTAGTATGGGAATTTGATTTCGTATATGGTTTTACAAACATGGTTTAAGTTATTAAATTAAAACTTATAGACATAGGTGCAAGAACTTAAACATAGACCTTGTTTGTTTTGCATGCTATGTGGAGTCTTAGCATAATGGAATGATTATGAAATACCAGTCTTGAGAATGTTCCCTTATATTAATAATTCCAAATAGCCTGGAATTATTATTATCATAATTATATCCATCGTATAAGACCTAGACTAAGGTGAGACTAGCGGAACCAATAAAATCCCATCAATAATATTAAGGTGGTTAATAATCTTCCTGTCATAGTCGTGATATGAACCTTATTAACGGAAGTAAGGACATGTATCACATGCTTTCCCTTAATATGTGTTTGGTCATGAGACTAGATGGGAATAGTGCTTTAACTAAAATGGGTTAGTTGTCCATGTTAGTGGAGCTAATGTCATATTTGAGACATATTTGAGGAGTCGTTAAATCAGGTACACACGTCTCGAGAAAGAGAACTCAAATTGATTAGCAATTGTATAGGATGCAAATGGATGGGTTCCAACCATAGTTGTGTTGTTAAGGCTTGACATACTATAGCGGAAGTTATGATGAATGGCTATAGATTCTACCTACTAAGGAAAATTGGTTGGACAAATTTCCCGAATTTAACTAGAAGGAGATATTTGAATGTTAATAAATATAGTAGGAAATATGTGTTTAATTAAAGATTTTATATTTTATGAATGTACATATACTAATGTCTATACAATTTTTATCTTATATCTAGGTTGAACAATGAATCCAAACATAAACCTTTGCTCTATTCTTGACAACTAACTAGATGGTTCGAACTTTACTAATTTCTTCGGGGTGATGAGGATAGTCCTTAAATCCAAAAGGATAGCTTATGTTTTGGATAGCCTCTATGACTGATCCACATAGATCTTCACTGACCAAAACCTCATTGAGGTGGAACCCGTTTGTAGACAGTAACTGGTAGACCATTCGAAGACCAACCTGAAAATATAAACTGAGAAGGCTCACTTCAAATAAGAAGAGAATTCTAAAGAATTCTTTGTTGTTTGGAGAAACTTGTGAAGGATCTCCCACAATGCACGAAGAAAGAGATAGTGAACTTAGATAAAAAGACTAAGGTGAAGTGTGGAATAATGAGAGAGAGGAGAGGACTATTTACAGGGAAAGGGGGAGTGTTTGACTCCTAAAACTCAATGTGGGATGAAATCTAATACCGATGGAGATTTCCAGGTAGGAGAGGCCCCCTTAAAGTAAATGAAAAGCCAAGTCCAATACTTGCAAAAATAATCACGGGCACTTCGATTTGTTATACTATGGATGACTATGATTTAACAATTTTGTTATTTAATTGAGGGGAGTGTTTGACTCCCCCTAAAACACAATGTGGGATGGGACTATTCCCATCCCACAAAGCAGGTAAGCCACACAGGTCACTTGGACCATGGGCTGACCCGCATGTTGCTTCTACAAGGCAAGCCCTGTATTAAAAGCGGGCTTACCTTGTGCTTGAAGGCTCTCATGCCCATGCTTGGGACTTGGGTGGCAGGTCCAAGCTAGAGCTGCCATGGGTAGCGTTTCTAGGCCTGTGCCCCGCTAGCACACACAGTCTTTCCCTGTGCACTAGCGTGTGTGCTAGCGGCCTGTGAAATTTTTAGCTCATGGGGCAGCAGCGTAGGCCCCACATCGAACATATCATGTTCGTTTGTGGCCTACTCACAACTGGTAAAATTTCCTTGCTCTACTTCATGCAATTTTCCTTATTCTCTTTATTCCCTTTAATTATTGATTTGGTCCAACCAATTAATATTTCTTCTAACGAATTCGTCAAACAAATATTCTTGACACAAACCCAGTCTATAGGTTCTTTAATTAGTCAGGTAAAGACCCAAAGTGTGTAACCTCATAGGATCCCAAAATATCGAGCTACTAGAGGTTAACCTAAACTTGTCTTCCCATCCGAGAACCTTTAAACTTAATGTTGCAGATTGATACGGAACTCAATAGCTCTAGACTATCAAATGGGCTTTTTAGCAAAGGCGTATGATCCCCCAATACTTGCAATGTCACATGCATGTGACTTGCTGCAATTCTGCAGTAGTAACCAATACAATACAATCCTTCCATCAAGTTAAGTACCATCCATTTTATTGAGCTCAAATTAAGTGTTAGCTCATATAATAGCCATAGCTATCCTGGAATTAGACTTGTTCATGAAGAACACCCCTCACCATTATGTATTAAGATTGACTAGAAACTAGTTCCATCAATCTTATACTCTGATTAGAGGTTTATGAGTGTGTCACTTCAACAAGGGGCCCTAAGGTACATCTCCCATTATATCACTAGATCAGGAGTGATGGATCCTATCTTGACTACTCAGCTTACCAATATATGATCATTACTATACCTATAATCACTCATATCATCATGATCACCAGGGTATGAATAAGTATGACCCAAAGTATAGCAACTCCTACATAAGGTAACCAATTTCTCAAGTTTGAGGATACTTGTACTGCTACTGCAATAAGACATGACACTAACACATGGATATAATTATTTCCAAGTGTGTTTCTTATAGCAGTCTCTAATGTATTACCCGAATACATTCATGTGTTAGCTCAAGGTACCACCTTCATCTCATGAGATCAGTTGTTTGGATCTAATCCAAGGAGTAAGCTTACACATGCTAGTATGTCAGTTCCATTGATGTTCAATCTCAATGAAACTATGACTATGAATATTTAGACTACTCATAGTAACACGTATATGCATTTCTCACACCACATAGCTCCCACTATATCCTCGCACTTTTACGCTATGAAGTAGTCATGGACTTTGTCTTATCAATGTGCATATATATAATACTATACATATATGATACTAGCGAGATACATAAAAAAATTTAAAAAACATCGATAAGCAATAAATGTGCCTTAATTATTATTAATAATCTGAAATAGTTTGTACATTATAACTAATTAAGACATACCACCCTAATTTCCTCTAGGGCATACATCATGTCTAACACCTAATGTAGATGCCATTGAACATGAGGCATGGAAGAAGTAAAGAAAGACTCATGAAATGGTAACATGCGCAATGTTGGTAACCATGAATTCTGAGCATCAAAAATAGAATGGGAGTATCGATTTAGATACCATGATTCTCCATCTTTGAGCTTAGAGTAGGCCAGGTCTGAGAGATTTGATACATCAAAACTCTTGTGGTACTTTAACACCTTAGCATGCTCTTAAACTATTGGGTTATATAGAGATGCTAACTCGACTGGGCTTCATGATGGATTACGAATTGTGTGTAGATCTAATCCTTGCTTCATTAACTAATATTTATTCACAATTTGTGACCAATTATTATATGAACAAGATTGATGCCACATTGCTCGGGTTGGTTAACATGTTGAAAATAGTAGAATCTAAGATTTGAAAGGATCCACAAGCTTTATTGTTGGTTGATAAAACCAAGCCTTGCAAGTGTGGGTCCCATTTTTGAAAGAGTCTGAGTGCTAAGAAGAAAATCTATAAGAAGAAGAAAAATAAGAAAGGAACTGAAAATGTCTACTTCGGATGTGGCAAGGCTAGCCACTAGAAGAAGGATTACAAGGTTCAGATTTCTGAACAAGTGAAGAAGAAGCCAAGTGAGGCATCTACTTTTGGTATGTTCATGATAGAGAGTTTCTCTAAAGTTCCTTATGAGTCTACATGGGTATTGGATACTAGATGTGGTACTCATATCTGTACTTCTATGCAAGGTTGCGGAATAGTAGGAGGTTTACAAAGAGGGTAATGGACCTAAGAGTTGGAAATGGAGCATGGGTTATTGCAACAGTTGTAGGGACATTTAGCCTTCATTTGCTTAGTAGCCTAGTTTTAGTTTGAATAATTACTATTATAATCTGTTGTCACTAAGAATATTATTTCTATTACGGGTTTAGCAACAGATGGATTTGAGATTTTATTTTCTAATAATAATTGTCAAATTCGACATGATATTGTTCTTTATGCTTGTGGAATATGTGTTGATGGTATTTATGTTCAAGATACTAAATATGAAATTCTAAATACGAACATTGTTAAGTAATCAAAGTTAGATAATAAGAAATACGCATACTTATGGCATTGTCGTCTAGGCCAGATAAATGAGACTTGCTTAACTAAGTTACACAAATGTGGTGACTTAGGCCCAATGGAATGGGAATCCTATAGGGCGTGCGAACCATGTTTAAAGGTGAAGATGACTAAGAAACCTTTCAAAGGAAAGGGTCAGCATGCTGATAATACTTGGGAAATAATACATTCCAGTATACGTGGTCCAATGAGTGTTATGAGACATGAGGGTTTTGTCTACTTCATAACTTTTATTCATAATTACTCATGATATGGTTATTTGTACCTAATGAGGCATAAGTCTGAAAGTTTTGAGAAATTGAAAGAGTTCAGAACCAAAGTTGAGAAACAGCTTGGGAAAAGTATCAAGGCCATTCGATCTGATTGAGGTGGTGAATAATTAAGCCAAGAGTTTTCGAATTATCTAAATGATAATGGTATTTTGTCCCAATGGACACCTCTTTATGCACCCTAACACAATGGAATGTCGAAAAGGAGAAATTGAACGATAATCGATATGGTTCGATCCATGATGAGCCAAGCAGAACTCAGTAGATCCTTTTGGGGTTATGCACTTGAAGTGCAATTTATATTCTAAGGAGACAATTGGTTATAGCTTTTATGATCCCAAGAAATAAAAGGTACATGTTTCTAGAAATGCTCAATTCCTCAAGAAGGAGCATATACTTGCGAAAGCTAGTGAGAGCAATCTTGAGTTAGGCACTCAAGAAGATCAAATAGACAATCAACTGATTGTTCCTACACCTGTTACATAAGCAAGTGTAAGCATGAAATAACCTATTATATCATTGACATTACATAGGTCAGGTCCAGCTCTAATCGCTCCAGAGCGATACGGTTTTCTTGTCACTGATGATAAAAATATATTCCTTTTAGAAGATGATGAGCCCAAGACTTACAAGTAGGAAACAGAAGGCTTAGAGTCTGACAAATTGTTAATAGCCATGAAGTCAAAGATGAACTCCACGTACGAAAACTAAGTTCGGAGCTTGGTTGATGCTCCAAGTGGGATTAATCCCATAGGATGTAAGTGGGTTTTCAAGAAGAAAATTGACATGGATGGTAGTATAATTACCTATAAAGCAAGGCTAGTTGCAAAAGGTTACAATCAAAAGGAAGGCATTGACTATGATGAAACCTTTTCAATAGTAGCCATGTTGAAGTTTATCAGAATACTCCTTTCCATCGCTTCTCATAACGATTATTAGATCTAGCATATGGATGTGAAAATAGTGTTCCTTAACGGGAACTTAGATTGGGATGTGTATTTGACACAACCCAAAGGTTTCACATCCCAAGATGGCTAGATTGTATGCAAGTTGCAAAGGTCCATTTATGGACTTCAGAAAGCATCAAGGAGTTGAAATATTAGGTTTGACTAGACAATCCGAGAAATTGGTTTTGTGTTAAACCCTAATGAGCCCTGTGTATATAAGAAGGCTAGTGGGAGTGCAATCATTTTCCTTGTATTATATACCGATGACATATTACTAATAGGAAATGATGTTCCTTTTCTTCAGACAGTCAAGTCAGGGTTGTCAAAGAAGTTCTCCATGAAAGACCTTGGAGAATCAGATTTTATACCAGGTATAAAGATCTACCATGATAGATCTAGAAGGCTGCTAGGTCATTCTCAAAGTAGATACATAGACAAGGTTTTGGCTAGATTTAACCTGGAGCAGTTAGGAAAGGGTTATCTCCCAATATCTCACTAGATTAACCTTTCTAACTCTGAGTGTCCAAGAACACAAGAGGCGAGATTATGCTTAAATGGAATACCCTATACTTCAGTGATGGGATCTATCATGTATGCTATGGTATGCACTCATCGTGATATCCCATGTGCGTTGAGGGTCACGAGTAGATTTCAATCTGATCCAGGTGAGAAACACTAGATGGCTGCTAAAACTATCCTTAAGTACTTACGTAGGACTGAGGATATCTTTTTGATGTATGGAGAAGGTGATCTCTCTGTGAAGGGATACATTGACGTAAGTTTTCAATTTGATAGGGATGATTAGAAGTCCTAGTCAAGATATTTATTTATGTTAAATGGAGGGGTAGTTCTTTGGAAAAGTTTCAAACATGATACGACTGCCGATTCAACTAATGAATTTGAGTATATATCTTCTTCAAAAGCAACTAAGCAAGCTATTTGGCTTAAGGGATTTATTGGTGATCTCAGTGTGGTGTGCAACATTGTAAATTTAATAGTGGTATATTGCTATAACAATAGGGTTATTGCACAGGCAAAGAAACCATGGTCTAGTTAGAGAAACAAACATGTACTTAGAAAATAACATCTCATTCAAGGGATAGTAACTAAAAATTTTGTAAGCATAGAATATATCCCTACAGATTAGAATCTAGCGGAAGGGCTAACAAAACCATTGACTCAAGATAAGCATTACAAGCATGTTAACGAGTATGGCATGAACCACATAAGCAATTGGCTCTAGTACAAGTGGGAGATTGTTAGACATGATGTATGCCCCAAAGGTAATTAGTGCAATATATCTTAATTATTTATAATGTACAAACGGTTTCAGATTAATAATAATAATAATAATAATAAAGACATCTTTGTTATTTATCAGTGTTTGTTTAAATTATGTACCTCGATGCTATCATATATATATATACATATATATATATATATACACACACACACACACACACACACACACACACACACACACACACATATATATGTGTGTGTGCGCTTGTGTGTGTGTGTGTGTGTTATTATATATGTGCATTGATAAGATAAAGTCCATGACTACTCATATCATAAAAGTGTGAGGACATATTGGGTGCTATGTGGTGTGAGAACTGTACACATGTGTTACTATGAATAGTCTATATATCCCTAGTAATAGTTTCATTGAGACTAGACCTCAATAAAGTCAATAGGCTGCTAGGTGTAAGCTTGTGTAGGAGTTTCTATTCTTTGGGTCATACATTTTCATACCCAAGCTATCAGGATGATACGGATGATTACGGGTGTAGTGATGATCACTCGTTGGTAAGCCAAGAAGGTAAGATGTGATCCATCGCTCCTGATGTAAAGATATAATGGGAGATGCACCATAAGGCCTCTTGTTAAAGAGACACGCTCATAAACCTCTCATCAGAGTATAAGATTAATAGAATAGGTTTCTAGTTAATCTTGATACACTATGGCAAGTGGTGTTCTTTGTGAACGGGTCTAAGTCCAGGATAGCTACTGCTATTACATGAGCTGACATATAATCCAAGCTAAATACATTAATGGTACTTAACCTAATGGAAGGAGTATATTGTATTGGTTACTATTGTAGAACCAGATCAAGCCACAATCACTTAACTTTTCAAGTATTGGGGGATCATACTCCTTTTCTAGAAAGCCCTTTTATTGTATAGAGTATCTTGTTCCATATCAGTTTGGAACACTGAGCCTATAGGTTTTGGATGGGAAGCTAAGTTTAGGTTAACCTCTAGTGATTCTATACTTCAAGATCCTATGAGGTCACACACTTTGGGTCTTTACTAGACTAAGTAAATAACTTATAGACTAGGTTAATATTGAGATTATTAAGGATGTCAAAATCGTTGGATAAATTATTAATTGGTTGGACAAGCATAATGGTTAAGAGGATTCAAGGAGAATTATGGAAAAAAACTACACGGAGCGTAGCAAGGGATTTTTCCCATGAGTGGGCTCTGCAAATACAGGTTGTTCATGGGTAGGGCCTGGGTGGCAGCCTCGACATAAAAAATTTGCTCACGGGCCACTACCGTGCACTCGCACTAGGTCAGTGCACGTTGGCGGGTAGCAACCTCGCAAACTAGGCTTGTGGGTTAACTCATAAGCCCTACTTGTGGGCTTAAGGTAAGCCCATTAGAGCTTAGCTTCCAAACCGTTGCATAGCTCGCATAAGTGGGTTGAGCACGCGGGTCAACCTGCGCGGAGTTGGAGCTCCGCCCGCCAACATGTGGGTGGGATGGGAGAAACCCCATCCCAGATTGGAAAAAGAGGGGAGCTTTTTGCTCCCATCCTAATATAAATAGTGGTCCCCTTCTTCCTTTCAATTCACTTCAGCTTAGCCTTCCTTCTAAGGTCGACATCTTTTCTTAGAGAGATTTTTGCGAGATCCTCCACGAACTTCTCCAATTTCGCAAGAATTCTTTTGAAGGCTTATTCAATTTTGAAGAGAGCCTTCTTAGTAATAATTTTTTGTTGGTCTTCAAGGGGTCTAGTAGCTGCTGTCTACCAATGGGTTCTTCCTCAATGGGAGGTTTTAGTCGGTGAAGATCCATGTGGATCAATCGTAGAGGCAACCTAGATTGGAAGCTAGTGCTAATGGAGTTATGTCAAACTGCTCTAAGGGAATGCCACCCCAAAGGAAGCCACGCATCAACTAGTAATGCCCTTAACTTAGATGTTAGGTGTCTTTTATAAGTTTTATGAACCCATATTCATCTTTGGAGTGTTTCAACTTATATAATATCAATCATGGCATGCTTAGGAGATCCTTTAGGTTTAATTTTATGTTTTGATATTCCATTTGATACTTTTCATGTTCAATTACTATCTCATTAACCAGCACCTATGAGAGCACTTCAATCTGAAGATCAGAATTCTTATCGCATCTCTAAATTGAAACATCCTCACCCTTCTAAGGGGATTTCTACCCATAGGAATCTTAAGTTAGGTACTTTTAGGCCCCCCAGTTCTCAATCAAGGGCATCCCTCCACTCTTCAAGCCAATATTAGTTAGTGGCCAGCTCAGGATAGTTTGGGCTTCCTTAGCAAGGATAGTTTTTGGGTTACCAAGGTAGTCCCAGTTATGAAAATGTCTTCCAATGTGGAAATCATGGGCAAGGTATGCCTAGATTTTTCTTTTAAAGGGTTTCCAAGATAACCTTTCATCCATCCATCATTTGGAAGTTCATTTGACAATACTTCTTCTACCTTTCCAAATGTGAGAACTCAATAGTAGTTCTCTACAAACCTCATAAGTCATTTTCACAATGTTGGAATTCTTGAAATATTACTATTAGATTTCCTTATGAAAGATATTTAGAGTGGAGACAATTTAGGTACTTTACATGAGAGCGATCTGAACTAAGTGTAAACATATATAATAGGCTTATTGCATGCCTATAGTAGATACAATAGATGAACCATATTGTTATTTTTTATGTTTTGTACACATATATAAAGTTTACAATATTAAGAAATGGAACAAGTGTGTCATCTAAACAAAGTTTATTCATTCGAGGAGTTACTTAATTACAATTAACTTTACCACTATATTTCTATTTTATTTTTGTGACATATCTGGATTGACATTGGTTTCCTCATAAGATCGATATCTTTAAAAACTACATCGCAACCCTATTCTTGAAATTTTTATTTTTATATTAATTATCAATACTCAGACAGTTGTATAGTTGAGTATTTCTAAAAGTCTGTGTAAGATATGCAAACAGCTCATAGGCTCTTCAATGGGCCAACTCATGGGCCGCACCGAAAATATCCGCTTCAAAGTAGTGCATATGAGCATGCACCTTGTGGGCTTACCGTGAGCACTGCCCTATAGCTCTTGTGTACTAGTGCTTGTGGTGTAGCTCCACAGGCCCACATGAACATCTTTGTTCATCAAGCCCACTCGTGCAGGGTTTAACCTCTTACTTCGTGGTTTGGTTATTCCATCTTTATTTCAAATCAGTACTATAGTCTAACCACTTTATGGTCCAACTATAATTATGTTTTACTTCCTTTGTTATTGGTATAGACCTTTTCTATTAAGCTCTTTGCATGATCTGATTAAGGTCCAATGTGTGTGACCTAATAGGATCCCGTAGTATTGAGCCTCTAGATCTTTACCTAAAACATAGCCTCCCATCTAGGAACCGATAAGCTCGATGTTACAGACGAACATGGAACCCGATGACTCTAGATGATAAAATGGGCATCTAGAAAAGACATATGATCCCACAATAATCAAAACATCACATGCTTGTGATTTGATCTAATTTTGTAGTAGTAACCAATACAATACACTCCTTCCATTATGTTAAGTACCGTCTAGTTTATTGACTTGGATAAAGTATTAGTTCATTTAAT
>CATIWQ010505760.1:0-35952 GCA_949673415.1 Euphorbia schlechtendalii
GAAATACACATTATGACACATAGACATATCATAAACTTTGAAATAGAAATTATAAGTAGAAAGCAAAGCAAAGTTGTAAGGTATGCAAATGAAAGCTAAAGTTGATCAAACCATAACCACTCTTTAATGGGAGTTGTTAATTCCCACAATTCCTGCGACTACTTTGAATTCAGTCTCGGCCCATACAGAACCTCCGCTAGGATACTATTCTTTGTGAATATCGAATAAATGAATGTTGAAGAATGAAAACTTTTATTGATAAGTGATTTGCAAGTACACTTATACAACAATTTCTCGAATATGTAGAGAAATCTAGTAATCGAAATAGGGATTCGAATCACTTAAACATTTTCTCGCTAACACTTATGAACGTAGTGAAAACTAAATATTTTATTCTCTATCTACACACACTATACGTAACCCTATAATTGCACTCTAATGCTGCACTCAACACAAAAATGATTGAGTTTGAGCTCTATTTATAGAGTTCGAAGGGTTGTGTCTATCCAAACGAAGAGTCATGTCCATTGGTGAATGATTCCATCACTTCATTGTGATTGGTTGAGAAGCTTCAATCTTATCCACAATGGATTGGCACCTTTTTATGATTGGTTGACTTCTGATAAGTGTCTATTCGTTTGTAGTTAATGGCGGTTGATGGTGGTTGATCATTTTTATCTAACGGTTGGTAGTTAAGAAGATTTGACCGAAAAACCATCCAAGTCACTACCGCGATATACAAGTAGCGACCGTGAATCTTTGTTTGACAATTTTCAGTTTCTGAACTATATTAAGTCGCGACCGCAAATTGTTGTCATGACCGTGAATTGTGTTTTTCTTCAGAATTCTTCTTATAACTTCACTGATCTTCGACAGCTTCAATCCTAAGCCAAATCTTTAAGTTCAATGCATCTTTTCACACCTTTTTCACTCTTTTTACATAGAATTCCACTTTGGATCATTTGACTCCCAAGATTTACCTAGTAACTGCATTTGCACTAAAAACAACTACATACCACGTGAAATCTTTTATATGAAGTATAAAAATGACTAACTATAGTGTTTAGTGTGTAAAATTATAATGATAATAAGTGTAATTATACACTTATCACCTCGCCCAAACCAAATCGAGCATACGTGTAAATAATCCATGTTGTGTTATATACCATGTGCTAACTTTGTGGATGCAGGTTAGATTTTTGGCTAGGTTTTATTTTCCTTCAAGTATTGCAAATATTTTTACAGAAATGTAATTAATAGATTAGGAAGGTGGTTGCATCCCCTAAGGTTTTGTAATTTGTTAATTTATCATTCCGCATTTATTTACTGCTTTATCTATGGATTTACTACTTTCTGCATGCATGTTAAATCATACATTATAAACTCGAAAACAATATCAATGTGAATATTGAAAATTAAGAAATAATCTTTTCTGTAGATATAATATAATGTGATCCAATAAGAAATAAGCAACTTATCTTGAACCCGAACCTGTGTGTCTTAGTAGTCCGTCCCCCGGACATTAAGCCTCACAGTATTCTAATTCTTGGAAGAGCTAATCTAGGTGGTGACTCTACACTGAGAGATGGCAGATTTGGGTTTGAACAATCTATAATGTTTCCCGCTTTCTCTTTGAAACCTTTCCGGATCCATGACTCAATACATTTCATTTTCAACAACAACACCCCGGTGGACCACGCCTTTTAATTGCATGCTCTCGACCCATCACATTTCATGTCATCCGCTCATAGTCTAAAAACCACTTGTTAACCAAAGAGTTCTCCCTCTACTAAGGTTTTGGTCTGTGCGGTCCATGTGGACTTGTCATTGAGGTTATCCTAGTTTGGAGGCTTGTGCTAATGGTGTGTTGTTCGATCATTCTGAGGGATCGCCACACCATATCAAAGGAAGGCATGCATTAACTGGTAATGTCTAAATTTAGTTGCAAGTTTTCTTTTAATAAGTTTTATAAACCTATACATCTATGGAATGCTTTAATTGAGATTATGTCTATCACGCCATGCTTAAGAGATCTTTTATGGTTAATTTTATGTTTTGAAATTACTCCATGCTAGTTCGCATGTTCATTAACTACCTTAATTAACCAACAAGGTGAAGTCATGGAAAGATAGTGGCACGACATGGACAGTGACAAGGAAAGACAATGATGTGACAAGGATGAAGTCATAACAAGACAATGGTGTATTAAGGTGAAGTCATGGTAAGATAGTGGCGTGACAAGGATAATGACATAACAAGATAGTAGCGTGACAAGGATGAAGTCATGGAAAGATAGTGGTGAGACATGGATGGTGACATGATAAGATAGTGAGACATGGATGATGACATGACAAGGCTGAAGTTACTACATGTCGTGGCAAGAGAATGGCATGACTAGGATTGAGACACGGTAAGACAGTGGTGCAGTAAGGTGAAGTCATAGAAAGAAATTGGTGTTAAAAGGATGGAGTCATGGTAAGACAAAGGCATGACTAGGATCGAGAAGCGGCAAGACAGTTGCATAGCAAGGTGAACTCATGGTAAGATAGTGGCATGATAAGGATGGAGTCATGGAAAGATAGTTGTACGACTAGGATTGAGATGAGGCATGATAGTAGTGGGGCAAGGTAAAGTCACTGTAAGATAATGGCATGACAAAGATGGAGTCGTGGCATGACTAGGATTGAGATGCGGCAAGATAGTGGCATGACAAGGTGAAGTCATGGTAAGACAGTGGTGTGACAAGGATGGAGTCATGGAAGATAGTGGAATGACTAGGATCGAGACGCGACAAGATAATAGCATGGAATAGTGAAGTAATGGCAAGATAGTGGCATGACAAGGATTGAGTCATGGCAAGATAGTGAAACAACTAGGATCGAGATGCAACAAGATAGTGATGTGGTAAAGTGAAGTCACAACAAGATAATGATGTGATAAGGATGGAGTCTTGATAAGATAATGGCATGACTAGGATCGAAACACTATGAAGTCATGGTAAGATAGTGGCATGAAAAGGATGGATCCGTGGCAAGACCATGGCATGACTAGGATCTAGAAGTGGCAAGATAGTGGCGTGGTAAGATGAAGTCACGATAAGATAGTGGCTTGACAAAAATGGAGTCGTTGCAATACAATGGAATAACTAGGATCAAGACGTGGTAAGACAAAGTCATTGTAAGATAGTAGTATGACTAGGATTTAGAAATAGTAAGACAGTAGCATGGCAAAGTGAAATCATGGTGAGACAATGGTGGGACAATGGTGTTATTAAGATCCTATGACAAATTATTCACATATATGTGTGTGTGGATGAATGAATTTGAATTCTCACATATATGTTATGCAATCCATTTGTTAATTATTTGTATGAATGCTTGTATGAGTACATGACTATGAATGGGGATGTGACATTTCTTTGGTTCGTTTGACCCGGTTAGCTAATGCTCTTATGGTGACTAAGCAATCTTTAGTGGTTGGTGTGAGACTCCTTTGGGCTAGTTTGTCTATGATGGACTTGGGTCCAAGTTGAAATTTAATTTAAGGTTGGATGTAAGCCAAATTTGAAGATTTAAACTAATTTTGAGTAGATTTGGATGAGTTTTTGAACTTTTAACATTTTGATTCCTCTTGTGTGTGGCATCACTAACGCTAACATTGGTATCGACTTGATCCATTACTATCAAGCCTCGAAGCTTATGAGTTGCTTCCCAATATGATGATCCGTATTACGAATGAAGTTTGATAATATTCATCTTTTGTTCCCGGGGCAAATAAATGATGTCCTCTGCCATTTTGAAAAGATGTGATGATTTGAATACCTTTTTTATTCTAATTTTTGCATAGGCTGCACTCGCATGTTTTCAATTTATTGAACATTGACTTAATTTTTGTCTGGACCGCCTTTTCAGGTTTTCAATCTAGTAGACTCTTTTCATACATAAAATATCCCTTTCAGATTTTCAACCTATAAATTTTTTCTCTTTTTTTTCTATTATTCTTTTTATTTTCTTATGCAAATTTCTTGTGTTACTTACGTTGTTTCTCAACACAGCACACACGTATCCAGCTATAAATATACACATAATGATTCAGCAATAATGCATTTATATGAAAGAAAATAATCGGGGTACAAAAATATCCAATGATTTAATCCTAGTTGCCAACCCATCCTTTCGAATTTTCAAGTTGCCAGCTGAGTGTTTTCTCTCATTATCCCAATTTTTACCCAAAGCATCCTTTTTGGTTTTCACTTTGATGGACCAATCAGTAAAAGAATAACCTAATGTTAGCTCAACTATAAGAAAAATGATCATTGATGGGCTTACTGGATGAATCCCTTTAATATTGTGCTGCTTTTCAATCATTTAATTCTTTTCCTAAATGTGATAGCACTTAAGCTGATCTTGGTTTATCAAATTCACAAACTCACTATAATTCATGTCCATAACATTAGCCGCCCCTTTGATAAAGACCTTGTTCACTATGAACAGGCCTTCCCAATTAGGTGTGAACTTCCCCCTAACACCGACATTGGAGGGGTTCAGCTACTTAAGACCAAGTCCCCCGCTTTTTAGGGCTGCCTCTAGTGCCTGACCTTGTTGTTGTAAGCTCTCGCCATATGCTACTGATACATTGAGAGATGATCTAGGGCTTTCAAGCGATGCTCATCGATCATATTCAACTCTTCAAATCTGGCTTTTTCCTAATCTAACTCTTTCAGCCTAGCTTCCATGGCTACCCTTATCAGTTGTCACAAGTAGAACTATTTTCATCCCATAGACTACGGAGAAGGGAGTATGGTCTATTAGAGTGCACACACTAATTTTGTACCCCAAAGCGTAAATAAAAGCTTGTCTGCCCAATCACGGTAGATGGTTACCATTTTGGATAAAACTTTCTTGATTGATTTCTTTGCTACTTCCACAATCAAAGTAGAAATTTGCAATTCCTTCATTTTTCTTCTTTTTACTAATTTTCTTCTTGGCACTTAGACACTTTCCAATATGAATCCACCCTTGGAAGGCTTGGTTTTCTCAACCAGAAGTAAAGCCTTGGGATCCTTTCAAATCTTAAGCTCTACGGTTTTCAGCATGTTAACCAACTCGGGCAGCGTGGCATCAATTTTGTTGTAATAATTAGTCACAAATTGTGAATAAATTTTAGTTAATGAAGCAAGAATCAGATCCACACATAATTCATGATCCATCACAAAACCCAATCGGGTCAGCTTCTCTATATAACCCAATAATTTAAGAGCATGCTGCACCGCCAGCCTACATCTTCATTCCAAATAAGAGTCTTGACGTATCATATCTCTCGAATCTGGCCTGCTCTGAAAAGAGCTCAAGAAGATGGAGAATCATGGTGTCTAGATCCATGCTCTCATGTTGTTTCTTAAGCTCAGAATTCATTATGGCCAGCATTACACATGCTGCTATTTCACAGATCATTTATGTGCTTCTCCCATGCCTCATGTTCATTAGCATTGGTCTCAGCATCAAGCTCATCAGGGAGGGCGTCATCTAAAACATAAGCTATCCTTTCAGGTCTTGTTCAACCTAGATATAAGATAGAACTTGTTTAGGCATTAGTATATGTACATGCATTTAATATAAGGTCTTTGATTAAACACATCATTCCTACTATTTTTCTCGACATTTAAATAGCCCTTTCTATTCAGATTTGGGAAATTTGGTCAAACCAATTTTCCTTAGTAGGTAGCATCCATAGCAAATCCATAACAAGATAACCATGGTTAGAACCTATCCATTTTCATCTCTTACAATTGCTAAACCATTCGAGTTCTCTTTCTCGAGACGTGCATACCCAATTATACGACTCCTTGAATGTGTCTCCAACTCAACATTAGCTCTAATAATATGGACAACTAATCCTCCTTGGTTAAGGTATTAACCCCATAGTCTCATGACCAAACACATGTTAAGGGAAGGCATGTTGTACATGTGCTTACATCCATTAATAATGTTCGTATCATGACTTATGATGGGAAGATATTTTAGCACCTTAATATTGTTATAGGGATTTCATTGGTGCCACTAGTCTCTCCCTATTCTAGGTCTTATACGATGGATATGATTATGAAATAATAATTTTGGGCTATTTGGAATTATTAACTCTAAGGGAACATGCTCTGACTGGTATATTATAATCATTCCATTATGCCAAGATTCCACATAGCATGCAAACATGTTTTAAGTTCTTGCACCTATGTCTAAATGTTTTAATTTAACAATTTAAACCATGTTTGTAAAACCATATGCGAAATCCAATTCCCATTCTAGAAATGAATTAAGTCACAAAAATATCTTAGGAATTCATGAATCTAATACCGATGGTGACTTCCACGTAGGAGAGGCCCCCTTAAAGTGAATGAGCAACCTTATCCATTCCTTGCCAGAATCACCACAGACACTTTGATTCATAATACCATGGACAATTATGATTTACAGATTTCGTTCTTTAATTAAGTGAAGTACGGGATGACCCTCAATTAAGGCATTTACTAGTGTGGCAAAACATTGCTAATTTTATATGATAATCACCCAGACTAAGTTTGAGCAAAACCTTAATCTTATTGTCATGTCATTTTCTATAACATGAATTGAACCCTAAGTCATGCATAGCATACTTCAATCAATTCATAGAAAATCACATCTTAACATGTTATAATCAATCATGCATAGCATAAGGCAGGCTTTGATACCACTGAAGGTTAATCAAGATAGTAATTGAACATGCAATCATTGCAAGGTGGAATTTCAAAACATAAAATCAACGTAAGGATCTCCTAAGAATGATATGATTGATATAATCTAAGTTAAAATGTTTCATAGATTCTTTTAGGTTTATAAAACAAATAAAAGAAACCTAGCATCTAAAGATTAAAGCATTGCCAGTTGATGCGTGCGTGATCTCTCTTTTGGTAGCGATGTTCCCTTTGAGTAATTCCAATATCACAAGCTTCCAAACTAAGAGAGCCCTATGATTTATCCACACGGATCTTCACCGAACAAAAACTCAAAAAGGTAGAACCCATCGATTGACAGTAGTTGCTAGGCTACTCAAAAAATCAATCCGAAAATAATCTTGAAGGCTCACTTAGATTTAGACCCTTTAATAAGAATTCTTCAATTTGTTTGGAGAAACTCGTGGATGATCTCGCACAACAAAAGGAAGAGAAGAGTATAAATCAGAGAGAAAAATAGCTCTAAGCATTTCTAGTGTGTATGAATAATGAGAGGCATGAAGCCTATTTATAGGGAAAAATGGGGGAGTGATAGACTCCCCTTATAACTCTACATGGTATGTAAAAAAACCCATCCCATGTACAGCGGGTCAGCCGCACAGGCATAGGGACCCGCGGGTTGCCCCAAGGCAAACCCTAACGGGTTTGCCTTGTGCCGCAAGCTGCGACTTGCGGGCCTTCTTGCAAGCCCAGGTTGCAAGCTCGCGTGTAACCCATGCTACGCGAAAGCTCTATCTTGCGGAATGCTTGTGTCTTGTAGCTCGCTAGCATGTGCAGGCTGTCTCCCCTGCTAGCGGCCCATGAGCTCATTGGCTCACAGGACAGCCACGCGGGCCCCACTTTGAACAACCAATGTTCATTTGGAGCCCACTCCGTATGGGAAAAATCCCTTGCTCGCTTCGTGCAACCTTTTACCCTATTTTCTCATAATTCCTTTTAATTATTAATTCAGTTCAACCAATTAATAATTCTTCTCACTAATTTCATAACTTGTATTTTTCGTTACAAACCCAGTCCATATGTTCTTTACATAGTCCGATAAAGACCCAAAGTGTGTGACCTCATAGGATCTCGAAGTATAGAGCCGCTAGAGGTTAACCTAAACTTGGCTTTCTTTTCGGGAACCTTTAGGCTCAATTTCCAGATCGATATGGAACCTGATAGCTTTAGATAATCAAATGGGCTTTATGGCAAAGGCATATATGATACCTCGATACTTGGAACGTCACGTGCTTGTGACTTGATCTGGTTCTGCAGTAGTAACCAATACAATACACTTCTTCCATCAAGTTAAGTACCATCTAGTTTATTGAGCTCGGATTAAGTGTTAGCTCATGTAATAGTCGTAGCTATCCTGGAATTAGACTTGTTCACGCAGAACACCACTCAACCATTATGTATCTTGATTGACTAGAAACCCGTTCTATCAATCTTATACTCTGATCAAAGGTTTATGAGTGTGTCACTTAAATAAGGGAACCTAAGGTACATCTCCCATTATATTTCTATATCAGGAGTGATGGATCCCATCTTGACTACTCAGCTTACCAACATGTGATCATCACTATACCCGTAATCACCCATGTCATCCTGATCTCTAGGGTATGAATAAGTATGACCCAAATTATAGCAACTCCTACATAAGGTAACGGGTATATCAGGTCTGAGGATACTTGTACTTCTACTTGTAATAAGACATGACACCAACACATGGATATAGAAATTTCCAAGTGTCTATCTTATAGCGGTCTCGAATGTATTACCCAAATTCATTCATGTGTTCACTCAAGGTACCACTTTCAGCTCATGAGATCGGTTACTTGGATCTAATCCAAGGAGTAAGCCTACACATGCTAGTCTATTCATTCCATTGATGTCCAATCTTAATGAAACTATGACTAGGGATATTTAGACTATTCATAGTAACACATATGTGCAGTTCTCACTCCACATAGCTCCCACTATGTCCACGAACTTTTACGATATGAAATAATCACAAACTTTGTCTCATCAATGTGCATATACATATTAAACATATATGATACCAGCGAGATACAATGATAAACAGAAAGTACTGATAAGCAACAAAGATGCCTTAATTATTATTATTAATAATTCAAAATTATTTGTACATTATAACTAATAAAGACATATCACCCTAATTGCCTTTAGGGCATAAATCATGTCTAACAATTAGCTAATGTAGTAGACATGGGGATAGATGAGATTGTTACCCCATGCTGGGTTGCAGAATCAGATAGGCCAATTAGGATCACATCCATCTTGTTAACCAAACTCTTGGCGCTCTCTTTTGCCAAGTGATTTCAAATAATAAACAAATTGCCTAAATCTTTTCAAACTCCTCGAAGTAGATAGATTCAGTAGGCAAGCTTGTGTGCTCTTCAACCTCAGGCAATTTGGCCTTGGGTTTGGATGAAAAGCCCATCAATTGTTGAGCTAGTAGAAAATTGCTAACTGTTCCATCTAACTCAGCGTTAATTTTGAGATCTGGGAATTTCTTCCTTGCCAACTCTCTTATAGCTGCATCAGCCATGTCCTCTTGGATATATTCTTTATTATAAAATTTACCTCAGTATTCTGACCACTTGCGTTTCCTTGCTGAGCGTAGTTCTCAGCATTACGAACTTCCCTAACTAAAGGGGTTAGAGGGATAGAAGATGGGTTTGAAGAAGGGGTAGGTTTAGAAGTTTGTACATTTGCAGAAATGGAAGGAATGGTTTTAGATTTGGTAGGAGAGGGAATAACAGCTGTACGGGTATTGGTTTGTGTTTGAGTTTAGGGAGGAGAAGAGACGGTGGTTTTAGTAGTATTTACTAGATGGTGGAGGTGAGAAAGAATCTTGGCTTTTAGTAGGGGAAGAAATATGAATAGGGGAATTTTGGTTATTAACAGGAGAGGAAGGTATATTAATAGGGGAATTTACAATTGTAAAAGGAGGAGGAGAATTTACAAAAGAAGGAATTTTAGTATCTACAGGAGTAGAAACTGGGGGAATGGAGGTAGGGATTGTAGGAACCTCCTGGTTAGCTTATTGGCCCAAGGATGAGCTAGCTTGAGGTTTCTCAAACTGAGTAGAGGTTTCCTTAGTTTGAGTAAAAGTGGTTTTGGGGATGTTGGGATCAGGAAGATCAGACTCTTCCTTATTGAGGGTAAGGGTATCTCCAACATCCTCCTCGTTTCTCACCACCTACACATTCTTCTGTAGGGGCCTATTGATAGCAGAGCGCTTACTCTGAGTTCCCTTTACTTTGGTAAATGCTTCGTTGAGCTCACCGGCAGCTTCAAGATGCATAGTGTCCTCCTCCTTAGACCTCTTGGCCTCACCTTGCTCCTCTTATTCTTCAAAAAAGATCATTTTGCGCTTTCTTTGGTGGAGGGTTTCCTCAGCCTCAGTTGCATCCTCTTTTCCCTCCGCCTACTACTCAGCTTGTACCTTAGCCTTCGCCTCCCTCTAAGTGCGGGTTTTGGCCTTCATGTACCTCCTTTATCTTTGGGGCTGAGTAGGGACTTCCTCGGATCTTGGCTTTGCAAGAAACTTCTTACAGGCCTTAGAAGAGCCAGCCTTTGGTTTAGGAGAAGAAGCGGGGGGGTGACTTGCTCTAAAATGCTAGAGATTGGTAGCTTGTCAAAATCTTCATTAACTTCAAAATCCACCATGAATCCATCTTCTTCTTCCTTCGGGATGTCCGCAGATACTACTGTCGGTATGCACTTAAGCTTTCGCTTTTGTTGTGCTTTGTTGTACCTAGTATGTACCTTGTTATAGGACTACCTGGTGAAGTGGGTGAGTTTAAACTTTTTCTTCACCAGCAGCATAGTGTCCCTGGCTCCCCAAAAATTTAGAGATATCCACCTTTACTGCCCTCATCAACTCAGTGATGAGGTAACCATAGTGATAAACGGTAGTAAGCTTTGTCAAGTGATGAAGGATCACCACAGGCAAATTGAGCTTCTTACCCTCTACCATATGGTAGACCACACACCGTTTAAAGTAGGTGCAGCTGGATACTAACCTAGTCTTTGGTAGTAGATCTTCACCACTAGCTCGTGGAATGCCCTTGCGGTCCAACTCATACCGCTTGCTACTATCTCCCCCAAAATGTAGTTAGAGGGGAGCTCCCAATATTGAGAAAATTAGGGTAGATTTCCCCCAAACTCCATCAATAGGACATCGTTGAGCCCTTGGATTGTGTAGAGGTTTATTTAGAAAGCCCTAATTATCCCAACAATGGATGGGCCTTCCATTTACAAAAAGACACTGAGGTGCTGCTACTTGATGACCCTATGCATGGTCTTATTTCTTAGCAAACCCTCATAATCGACCTCATAAAGGGGTCCAAACTCCAAATCATTAGTCCAATCCACCTTTGTGAAAAGGGTTCCTTCTTCGAGAGTGAGTTTCTCCTTTTTTTCCTTCAATGTTGACAACAAGTTTCAGCAAAGTTGTGGCACGAAGCTTGAAGTTGGTTCTTGTGAGCAACATTTGAGAAATTGAGAGAATTTGAGAGAGAGGAAATTAGGGTTCGAATGCTTCTAAGATGTTTCAAATTCGTAAAAGCAAATAAACTTCTCTCTTCAACTCTTTATACGTGGCACTTCATAGCTCAAGATGAAAATCAACGCTGAGATTAACATTTAATTAACCACCTTAGTAAAATGGTGAGTTTTGAAGAAAATGGTTCCACTTCATACGCACGTCTTTTTGAAAATGTAGAATTTTATTTTAACCATGAAACTATTCCTCATGTCGTTACTTTAAAATATAGACGGTGTCATCCACATGTCTTCTCCAAGTTGAATTAAGTCTTAATCTTCAACACTTAGCCAAATTTCTAAAATTTTCATTCTTCTTCATTTCAAAGTGGATTAGCCATACCAATTAATTTCCTGAGAACACTAAATTGCTCCTTTGGCAATGGTTTGGTGAAGATATCAGCGCGTTGTTCCTCTCAAGGAACATACACCAGCTTGACATTTCCCCTTAGCACATGATCTCTAATGAAGTGATGTCTGATGTTGACATGCTTCATCCTGCCATGTTGAACTGGGTTCTTGGATAGGTCAATTGCGCTCTTACTAGCACATAACTTTGAGACACTTCGACTTTATACTATAGTCTTCCAGTTGCTGCTTAATCCATAGTAGTTATGCTACGCAACTTCCTGCGGCCATGTACTCAGCGTAGCAAAAGTTTGCTTCTTGTTATACCATGAAACAATGCACTCTCCAACGAAAGGACATACTCTTGTTGTACTCTTCCTATCGAGCTTGTCTCTACCATAATCAACTTCTATGAATCCCCTTGGAGTGAAATCAATGTTGTTGGGACACCACAGACCTGCTTCAATCAAGCCTTACAAGTACTTGAGAAATCTCTTCACACTTGCTAAGTTGAGATTCTCTAAAATCAGCTTGATAACGAGCACAGTAGAACACATCAAATTGTATGTCAGGCTACTAGCTTGAGAAAAAGAAGAGAGCCTATGATTCCTCTGTAGAACTTTTTATTCATGGGTTTACCAGCTTCATCTTTACTCAAGCTAGTATCAGTAGCCTTAGGAGTAGACATTAGCTTCGAATGCTCCATGTCAAACTTCTTTAAGACTTCTTTGGCATACTTTGCTTGGCTGATGAAGATTCCATCTTCACTTTGCATGATTTGAAAACCAAGGAAGAAGTTGAGCTCTCCCATCATAGACATTTCAAATTCGCTTTTCACCTGCTTGCTAAATTCCTTGCACAGCTTCTCATCAGTTGCTCCAAATATGATATCATCAACATATATTTAGACCAGCAACACATCTTCCTTTCTTCGCTTGATAAACAGAGTCGTATCTGCCTTTCCTCTTTCATAGCCTTTGCTGATCAAGAAATTGGTCAGCCTCTCATACCAAGCTCTTAGAACCTGCTTCAATCTGTAGAGAGTTTTCTTCAATTAAAAGACATGTTCAGGATTTTTTAAACCTTCAAAACCAAGAGGTTGGTGAACATACACTTCTTCTTAAATGAATCCATTCAGGAATGCACTCTTGACATCCATTTGAAACAATTTGAAGTTCATATGAGATGTGAAAGCACATAGGATTCAAATTCCTTTGAGCTGGGCTACTGGAGCATAAGTCTCATCATAATCGAAGCCTTCTTACTAATTATAGCCTTGGGCAACAAGCCTAGCTTTATTCCTGATAACAGAGCAATCTTCATCAAGCTTGTTCTTGAAAACCCACTTAGTTCCGATAATTGATTTCTCTTTAGGCTTAAGAATTAGATCTCAAACATCATTGGGCTTGAACTTATCTAGCTCCTCTTGCATTGCAATCATCCAATAATCATCTCCTTCTGCATCTTCAAACTTCTTGGGTTCGATCAATGATATGAAAGCTGGATGACTAATCATCCTGCTGAGCTGAACTCGTGCCATCACCGGATTATGAACATCATCAACAATGTTGTCTAGCAAATGGTTACGATGAGCTCTAATCTCCCTCGGTGGACTTAGATCAACTACTAGAGGATCGATGATGGTTTGCTAAGGTGGAGGTTGATCTTCGCCATCGTTGAAGTTGATAGAAAGATCATCATCATCTTTGACTTCCTCAACTTCAGAAACTTGTACTAGGTTAGGCAGCATAGAGAGTGATATGCTGAGTTAATTATCTTGTTGGATTACTCCTTCATCTTCATCAGATGAGCATCTATCTACGTTGTTAGTTTTATCGAAATCTACACGTATAGACTCTCTAGCAGGCTAGTTCTTTAGGCATATATTCTATATGCCTTACTATTAGTTGAGTATCCCAGAAAGATACCTTCATCAAACTTAGGATCAAACTTATCTAGTTGCTCCTTAGTATTAAGAATAAAGCACCCACAACAAAAAGATCTAAGATGATCAATCTTAGGCTTGCGCCCTCACCAAAGTTCATAGGGTGTTTTCTCCAAAATTGGGCGAATTAAAACCCGATTCAAGATATAACAAGCTATGTTAATAGCTTGTTTCCATAAGTACTTTGGTAGATTATTATCACTCAACATGGATCGAGTCATTTCCACTATGGTTCTATTATTTCTTTCTACAACCCCATTCTATTGATGTGTATGAGGAGAAGAGAAGTTGTGATCAATGCCATGAGTAGAATAGAATCCTTATAAATGGAAATTCTTGAATTCATGTCCATGATCACTTCGGGTTCTACATATTTTAGTTCTTATTTCATTCATCATTTGATTACTAAGCTTGATAAAAGATTCATATGTTTCATCTTTGCTACTCAGCAAGACTACCCAAGTGAATCTCGTGAAGTCATCTACAACCACCAACGAAAATCTCTTACCAACAATGCTCATAAGCTGAACTACGCCAAAAAGATCTAGGTAGAGGAGCTTCAACAGTCGCTTAGTTACTACGTGATTAATTAACCTAAATGATTTCTTAACCTGATTACCTAGTTGGCAAGCTGATCAAAGTTTATCCTTTTCAAAGCTGATGCTGGGTAAACCCATGACCAATTGATTGTTTGCTAGTTTGGATAGAATGTTAATATTTATATGACCCAACCTTCTATGCCAAAACCATGAATTATCCTCCTTAGATACAAGACATACATTAGTGGAGCCAGGGGATAAATTAATCATATAGACATTATTTATTCTAGGAGCAAAGAGAATAGTTGAGTCAGTCTTACAGCCAATAACTGAACAGTCAGCTAAGTCGAATCTACCTTTGTCACAAATCTAGGGTACAGGAAGTAAGTTGAACTTCGGACCTTTGACCAGAGAAACCTCCTCGATTGAAAATGAGACACCAATAGTGCCACAACCTACAATCTTTCATTTTTTGTTATCTCCAAAGTTGATGATAAGTGTATAATTACACTTATTATCAATATAATTTTACACATTAAACACTATAGTTTAAGTCATTTTTATACTTCATATAAAATATTTCACGTGGTATGTAGTTGCTTTTAGTGCAAATGCAGATACTAGGTAAATCTTGGGAGTAAAATGAATAAAAGTGGAATTCTATGTAAAAAGAGTGAAAAAGGTGCGAAAAGATGCGTGGAACTTAAAGATTTGGCTCAGGATCAAAGTTGTCAAAGATCGATCAAGTTACAAGAAAAATTTTGAAGAAAAACACAATTCATGGTCACGATAACCATTTGTGGTCATGACTTAGTATTCTTTAGAACAGAAAATTACCAACCAAAAGTTCACGGCCGTGACATGTACCTCACGGTCATGACTTGGATGATTTTCTGGTCAAATCTTCTTAACTACCAACCGCTAGATAAGAACGATCAACCGCCATCAACCGCCATCAACTACCAACAAAAAGACACTTATTAGAAGTCAACCAATCATGAAAAGATGCCTATCCATTATGGATAAGATTAAAGCTTCTCAACCAATCACAATGAAGTGATGCAATCTTTCACCAATGGACACAACTCTTCATTTAGATAGACACAACCCTTCGTACTCTATAAATAGTTTTCCAAACTCACCAATTTCGTGCAATGGATTGTGCGTTATTATGTGTGTGTTATAGTGCATGTCTATGCATAGTTAAAGAGTAAAAAATGTCTAGATTTTGCTATGTTCACAAGTGTTAGCAAGAAAATGTATAAGTGATTCAAACCTTATTTCAATCACTAGATTTCTCTATATATCCAAGCGTTTGTTGTATGAGTGTAATTGCAAAGCACTTATCAATAAAAGCTTTCATTCTTCAACATTCTTTTATTCGATATTCACAAAGAATAACATCCTAGAGGAGGTTCTGTACGAGTCGACACCGGATTCAAAGTAGACAGAGGCATTGCGGGAATTAACGACTCCCATTATAGAGTGGATACGGTTTGATCAACTTTAGCTTTCACTTACAAACCTTACAACTTTACTTTGTTTTCTACTTATACTTTCTATTTCAAAGTTTATGATATGTCTCTGTGTCATAATGTGTATTTCATGTTGAATCTTTCATATTAATCAAGTTATATGCTTTTGAGTTAACTTTAAGAGTAGTTTTGGGGTTAACGAGATTGTGTATAATCACTGGATCTATGATTATAACGCTATTTAGTGAGCCAACATTTTTGGAATGGTAACTTGCTAAATGTGACTATGTGAGAGCGACCTGTACTAAGCATAGTAATATTGTTATCCAAGTTTATATAATCATCTTAATTCGTTTGCACTAGATTTAGAAAAGTCATTTCATGTTTTGCTCTGCGGTGAATAATTGAATATCTGAGTGTCTAGAACCGAGTCTGTTAAATTAATCTAGTGAACATAATAACTTTGATAACCTTGCATGTTTTCTTTGTTATACTTATTCATAGGGAAAATCTATATACTTTTATCTTCTCTAATCTACCATACATTTATCTATCCATCCATCATTCCAATACTCCTAAATAAAACCACATCTATGTTATGTCTTTATTCCATTTCTCTTGTTGATCTTTGGAGCTAGTCCTTCCCTGTGGGATCGATATCTTTTAAAACTACATAGTAACTGTATAATTGTAGTGGTCAGCATTTTTCTATTTAGATAAGCAGTATTGACAACACCTGTTCTTATTTTGAACTTTTATCTTATCGGTAGAGAAGTGGGAACAAGGTTTTTGGCTTCATTTTAGAATATAACCCCTTAGAGTAATCAGAGTCAAAACCTTGCGATCAAGTTTTTGGTACTGTTACCGGGGAAGGCAAGTGCGTTCTAGAGATTAAATTACTAGAGAACGGGAAATTATATTTAATACATGTTTATTTTTCTAAGTTTTTCTAGGTACAAAGTCTAAAATTTGAAGAATTAAAGAAGATCGCGACCGCGACATACATCTCGCGCTCGTGAATATCGGGTTTCAAAACCTACTATTTCTGTGATTAAGGAAGTCACGATCGTGACAGGCCTTCGTGATCGTAAAATGGGCCCCAGATTCTCCTTCACAACAAACGGGTTTACACTTTTCTTTACTTTTCTTTTTCATATTTTTTAGACTAGTTGTTTGTTTTTAGATTTTCAATTGAATAAAGTCTTCCACAATGAGGACATTGTGTTCTTTAAGTGTGGGGGGCATTTGTAAAAATACCGTAAAATCAAAAAAAATTAAATGAATTAAAAAAATCGAAGAATTTGAAAATTTTTCTTCATCTTTGTGAAATTTATACATTAACCATACTTATACTATACTAACATATTATCCAAGGTTATTGTGAGTGTTAGGTATAACAAGTTTGATGTTAATGCACAACATTTATCCATTTGGCAAGGATGAGTTGTGAGTAACATTCGAGAGCAACATTCCAAGTAAGTTTCGATATATGTTTCAATGCAACATGAATTAGTATAAGTTATATAGTTTTAGTTTATTGATTCTGATAAGTTTAAGTGGAATAATATCTAATGGTATTCTTACTATGAGTTTTATATGCAAATCTCGAATAAGTCCTATAAGTATTGAGTGTGTTTAAAGTGTTGGGAAACTATAGCCGTAATACTTTGAAATTGATCAATAAAGGATGAGGGTATTAAGAGTAAAAAAAATCAAAAGAAAGAGAGGATAACCAATGAGTTATGCAAAAGGTGAGGAATGGTACGGAGCAGAAACTGCAACCATTCATTGAGTGAAAAAAACAAAAAGAAAACACAGCATGAAAAATGGGTACAAAGTACAAAGTACTTTAAAAACATATGCTTAAAAGAAAAAAAATGTGAGAGTGGTATGGAGCATAAAATGCAACCACTGAAAAAAGGGGAGAGTGGTATGGAGCATAAAATGCAACCACTGAGAGTGTTTTAGCATCCTAGGTTACCTAAAAATGCCTTGAGAGAAAATTTATCAAAGTGTGCTTTCTATGTCCTTTATACTTTATACTAAGCTTAAGAGAAGGAAATATTCGAGTATGCATATAACGCTTATATGAATATATGATTTGGTTGAACCTTCATTAAGAATAAAGGTATGCAACTAGACTATATAAATTGCATATTACTAATTTGTGGGAAATTTTGGACTTCTACTTGAATCTTATGCAACGTAGGAATGTGGTACTCACTGCAATAGTCTTTCGCCAAATGAGGTACTAACTTAATTACCAATTTATACACTTCTGTTGAATTTACCTTGAGGACAAGGCAAAAGTTAAGTGTTGGGGTATGATAAGTGTATAATTACACTTATTATCAATATAATTTTACACATTAAACAATATAGTTTAAGTCATTTTTATACTTCATATAAAAGATTTCACATGGTATGTAGTTGTTTTTGGTGCAAATGCAGATACTAGGTAAATCTTGGGAGTAAAATGAACAAAAGTGGAATTCTATGTAAAAAGAGTGAAAAAGGTGCGAAAAGTTGCATGGAACTTAAAGATTTGGCTCAAGATCAAAGCTGTCAAAGATCGGTGAAGTTACAAGAAGAATTCTGAAGAAAAACACAATTCACCATCACGACAACCATTCGCGGTCATGATTTAGTATTCTTCAGAACAGAAAGTTACCAACCAAAAGTTCACAGTCGCGACATGTACCTCGTGGTCGTGACTTGGACGGTTTTCTGGTCAAAACTTCTTAACTACCATTTACCAGATAAGAACAATCAACCTCCATTAACTGCCAACGAAAAGACACTTATCAGAAGTCAACCAATCATGAAAAGATGCCTATCCATTGTGGATAAGATTAAAGCTTCTCAAACAATCACAATGAAGTGATGCAATCTTTCTCCAATGGA
This sequence comes from Euphorbia schlechtendalii, assembly GCA_949673415.1. Lineage (NCBI taxonomy): Eukaryota > Viridiplantae > Streptophyta > Magnoliopsida > Malpighiales > Euphorbiaceae > Euphorbia > Euphorbia schlechtendalii. The sequence continues at coordinate 18,535 of CATIWQ010505760.1, forward strand.
CACAACTCTTCGTTTGGATATACACAACCCTTCATACTCTATAAATATGGCTCCAAACTCACCAATTTTATGCAATGGATTGTGTTCATTATAGTGCATGTGTATGCATAGATAGAGAGTAAAAAATGTCTAGATTTTGCTACGTTCATAAGGGTTAGCGAGAAAATGTATAAGTGATTCAAACCTTATTTAGATCACTAGATTTCTCTACATATTCGAGTGTTTGTTGTATGAGTGTCATTGCAAAGCACTTATCAAAAAAAGTTTTTGTTTTTCAACTTTCTTTTATTCGATATTCACAAAGAATAACATCATAGCGGAGGTTCTGTACGAGTCGAGACCGGATTCAAAGTAGACACAGGCATTGCAGAATTGATGACTCCCATTAAAGAGTGGATACGGTTTGATCAACTTTATCTTTTACTTGCAAACCTTACAACTTTACTTTGTTTTCTATTTATACTTTCTATTTCAAAGTTTATGATATGTCAATGTGTCATAATGTGCATTTCGTGTTGAGTCTTTTTTATTAATCAAGTTATATGCTTTTGAGTTAACTTTAAGAGTAGTTTCAGGGTTAACGAGATTGTGTATAATCACTGGATGTATGATTATAACGCTGTTTAGTGAGCCAACATTTTTGGAATGGTAAGTTGCTAAATGTGGCTATGTGAGAGAGACCCTTACTAAGCATAGTAATATTGTTATCTAGGTTTATATAATCGTCTTAATTCATTTGCACTAGATTTAGAAAAGTCATTTCATGTGTTGCTCTGCGGTGAATTATTGAATATCTGAGTGTCTAGAACCAAGTATGTTAAATTAATCTAGTGAACATAATAACTTTGATAACCTTGCATGCTTTCTTTGTTATACTTATTCACAGGGAAAATCTATACACTTTTTTCTTCTCTAATCTATCATCCACCCATCATTCCAATCCTCCTAAATAAACCACATCTGTTTTATTTCTTTATTCCATTTCTCTTGTTGATCTTTAAAGCTAGTCCTTCCCTGTGGGATCGATATCTTTTAAAACTACATCGTAGCTGTATACTTGCAGTGGTCACCATTTTTCTATTTAGATAAGTGGTTTTAACAACTCCTATTTGTATTTTGAACTTCTGTCTTATCGGTAGAGAAGTGGGGAACAAGGTTTTTGGCTTCATTTTAGAATATAACCCCTTAGAGTAATCAGAGTCGAAACCTTACGATCAGTTGACACTCCCATTTCTTTTATGCTCCAATGAGATGAACTGAATTTCATCTCCCATCATATGCCTTGAGCATCCGCTATCCAAATACCACATACTAGATTCATCAACAGATCTAAGGCTCACCTGCAAAACAATTACTTTTGATTAGGTACCCATGCTTTCGAGTTTGGCCCTCCTTTGTTAATAGTGCTTAAATTACTCCAATCGTACTCATCATAATAACCATTTTTATGCCTACACATTACTGTGGCATGTACAGCTTTCCCGCAAAAACCACACATCATTTTTATTTTGGGCTGGCTCGCTTTCTTCTTTTTAGAGGAATTGTTCCTCTTAGAATTACGAGTTTGGTTACTCGGAGGTTGACTATTGGCTGGAAGAGGATCATGTTTCTTCTTCAAAGTTGCTATCTTAGCAGTCAACTCATCTAATTGCTTCTTGCTGGTTAAACAGCCTTGATACTCAACTTTTTCTTGAAGAAAGCGGATATCAAGAGATAAGGAAGCGACAATATCTTCCAAATCTTCACTTCTCCTCACTAACTCTTTGATGTTTTTCATCAAATTGTTAGTTAGTTTCATAACATCAAAGAGAGCCTGGGCAAACTCTTCAATTGACAAAGGGATTTTAGAATTTACCTCAGCCTAATGAGCTTTCCTTTGTTGCGCTCAACTTCAGAGTCAGCAGTGGATAGACCCTTCCATTCTCGATGGCCATAAACAAAGGTTGGCAGAATCAGTTGCTTCCTCATCAGATGACGAGGACTCTTCTGAATCGCAACAAGTGCCTCATTCTTCTTGTTGAACCTCTGTTTGAATTTATCCTTCTTCTCCTTTGGACAGCTTGATTGGATATGGCCTTTTTCTCCATAGCCAAAGCATTTGATATCTTTGTTGTGCTCCTTCTTGGGTCCTTCCTTAGCTCCACACCGGTGTTGAGTTGACTTTTTTTTAGTGGGTTACTTCTTCTTGTTGAACTTTCCATCCTTCTTCATGAAGCGTTTGAAACGCTTAGTCAGAATGGCCATTTGCTCATCAGAGTCATAGCTAGTGGACTCATCATATGAATCAGCTTTCAGGACAAAGGCTTTTCCCTCTCTTTCCTTACCTCAACTCCTTTAGAGTCATCGAAATATTTTCTTAAAGGCATCTCATGAGACAACAAGGTGCCTATCAGCTCATCATAGCTGTAGGTCTTCAGATCATGAGCCTCCTCAATAGCGCTCTTCTTAGAATCCCACTCTAAGGTAAGAGTGTAAAGAATCTTCTTCACCAGCTCTTCCTCAATGAACTCCTTTCCTAATCTCTTCAATTTATTGACGATGTTAATAAACCTGGTATTCATGCTTTGAATGCCCTCGTTGGTGCCCATTGAGAACATCTCATACTCCCTCAACATGAGATTGATCTTTGACTCTTTGACCTTGTCTATCCCCTCATAGGTAATCTCCAATTTTCTTCAGATTTCATGTGCTGTCTCGCAGCCCGAAACCCTGTTGAATTCAGTAAGATCTAGCCCACAATGTAAGTAATTAATCGCTATGGCATTCTCCTTGAGAAGCCTGAGATCACCGTCATCATAGTCCTCTGGATCTATTGGAATAAGAATTTTGTTCCTCGCAACAATGGGAACTCTGGGACCAAGCTCGATTGCGAGCTAGTAACATATTCCCTCCTTCAGGAGCACTATCTATCCCGAACCAGAGCCATAGTTGTTGTAAGCCATTTATGAATCTTTACTCAAAGACAGTTACCACTTCTTGTTCCTTAGACATCTTGTAAACAACCGCTGAGGGGGTGAATGTGAATCTTGGTTACTTTTTGTATTTTTTAAAATTGATTTAGACCAAGTTAAGTTTTTAGATGCGTGTTGAGTTATGCTATGCTGAGCAGGTCTAAAGACTTATAAACTGCTCAGCTTCGCTGGCACAGTTTATCTTCAATCACTGACTGAGTACTCTATTCAGCACAGATTGGTTTCAAGCAAAAACACTTAACGATAGAAAGAATGATGGATGAGATGAATGTGATAAAAGCTAAGAGCAAAAGTAAGAACTTCAACACCAGATTTATCCTGGTTCGACCCCGAGCCTACCTCTAGTCCCCGAATACTTCTTCGAGCTTAATTCCACTACTGATCTTTCCTTACGTAGGTGGAGCAGCCTTTACAACAGGTGGACAATTTTATAGAAAGTACATTTCTTTCTAACTACCAATCAACTCAGTTTGGGTACCCTTCCCAAACTGACACTCAAGATTTGAATAAAGGTTTACAAATTGAATTCAACTTATAACACATTGAATCCTTACTATGTTAAATCTAGGAGTGATTCTCTCTTTTAGAAACAGATCGGAATTGAATCTTTGCTAAATGCTTGAAAAGGGAATTGCTTGAAGCTGGGAGTAATTGCGCAGAGTTCAGCTCTTAAAGAAATTCGAGGTGATTCACCAAGTTTGAACGTCTACTTCAGTCTTCTATTTATAACTGAATCTTTATGAATTAGCCGTTGCAAACTTTTTGTCCTTGCAATTCTTCAATTTCTCTTCTCTTCATATCTTTCGAATCTTCCCGTTGGAGATAGATTCCATGATGTTTAGAGATAGAAATTTGAACATTGAGGCATGATAAATTTTCGTTGACATATTATCCTCAAGCAAAACGATCTGAGAGAGAGGCATGCGAAAGGCAATGTGGAAACTTGAGATTGGTTGACATTGTTGAAGTTTGCAGAGGCGCCCAGCGACACTGAGAATGACGCATGTCAGAGAATTCTTTTTGTCTTGGATTTTAGTGAAGAATACCCAACATTTCGTACTGACACCTTTTGTCTTGTGAGGACCACTGGAAATCTTCTTTAATTTCAATGCTTTTTAACCTGAAAAGCATCTAAAGAATATTCTGTTTCTCATAGAACACGTTAGTAGCACAAGTGTCATTTAATTCTCTAAGTGTCAAACAATATAGCTTTTAATTAATAAAAGCTAACTCAGCATAGCTGAGTTGATATCTTTCTAAACTATGTAGTACTCAGCATAGACTCAACTTTTCTTACTCTAAGCCATAACTTAATTAATTACTCAGCAAACTGAGTTATTTTTCCTTAAACAGACTCAAGTGAGCTTCATTAATTAAGAGTATACTTAGTACTCAATTAATTTCACTGTCCTAGATAGTTTGCTATTTCCAAAACGTTTAAGTACTGTGAAGTACTATTAACTTGGGTTCTACAAAATCTCAGGTGTTAACTTTCTAACCTTCTTCAATTTACTTTATCGTGTTCCTCTCATTCATCATTCTCTCAGTTTACAAGTTTTGCTTGAAAAACCAATCTGGGCAGAGTAAAGTACTCAGTAGCGATTGAAGATATACTATGCTAGCAAAGCTGAGCTGTTTATAGTTTTTAGACCCAGCTCAACACGTTTCACTCAGCACACATCAAAATACTAACCTGAAAATCTTAAAAAGAACAAGAAAAGCATTCACCCCCTCTGATGTTTATATTTAGTCGTTTAGGACCAACACAATGGTTATAGCCATGGAATGAATTAATCTAAGTGTAGATCTACAAGCTCCTCTACAATTGGTTCAATCTTTTTTATGTTCAACTACACTTTAATTTAATATTATAAATAAGCATGAGGATGGCCAAAAATTGTATCGTAGAATTTACCAAAGAAAACATTGATATAAATATAATTGTGATTTTATAAGTTGTGGAGTACTTACAAACATTCTCCCTTTTCAACAGTTTCTTTTCCAGCCCAACAATCTTGGATATGTTGTCAATAGGCTCCCATTTGAAAACCCTTTCTCTGATTGCTTCATTTTGGATTTTTTCTCAAACCACCCCTTCGCATTCTAAACACATCTCATAAAATAATACCAGTGACACCATCGGGAAGCCATTGATCAAGTATATTTTTTGTCTTACTATTTTTCTCGTGTTTGATTTCAAGGCCGTTAACGTCTTTCGGAAAGATAATTCTTTCCATGCACCCTTCATGTATTCATTGGAGTATACTTTGTAGCTTTCTAGAAGAATATTTCAGGTCAGTTCATTCCCCATGAGGTGGCATCTTATGAAGTATACTATTGCCAAGATGAACTAGTCATCATTTGTTTTAGTTTTGATGCTCCCGATTTAACTGTTATCATTTTCATCTTCTTTTACCATAATCTTCTCCATCATCCCTTTTGTGAGGTTTCCCTTATTATTTAGGAAGTATTTGATGTAGAAGTCATCTGATTCCTTGGTTCTTAAAATTTTGTAATCATCCTCAGGCGTTGATCGTAGTCCATGTTAGTCCATATAGCTCATAGAATCGGTTAAAGGGGGGTGAATGCTGATTAACTTGTTATCTTTAGAGTTTGAAAATTCTTTGCCAAGTTAAGTTAATGTATACTAAGTATAAATTGATGTGCGCAAACTTAAGGATAGAAACACATCAAACCACTCAACTCAGGCTGACTTTGGTTTGGTCACAAACTATGTGAGTAAAATCTTACCCAACTTAGGTTAGTTTTACAAGCAAAATAAAACAGAGAGAATGATGCTTATATTGAGCCAAGCTGACAAGATAAATGATAAGGTAAAAGAAAGTTTACACTTGAGATTTTATCCTAGTTTGGCCCCTAGCCTACCTCTAGTCCCCGGATTCTTTTCTGAGCTTAAATCCACTAGTTCAACTCCTTTAACCAGGTCGAGAATCCTTTAACAACGAGTAGATGGATTACAGTAAGTACCTTTCAAACTAACTACCACTCGTACAGTTTGAGTACCCTTCTCAAATTGCAATCACTTAGTTTTGAAATGAAAGCAAGAACAAAAACTCAACTTATAAAATATTTGTTCTTTTATAGTGAATGACTTAGCTAGATTCTAAGACTAATTTGTTTCTCTCTATTACAAACTGAATATGAATTACATTTGTATAATATTGTATCCTATCAGTTCCCTACCAGATAACTACAAGATTCTTACTAGATTTGTCATTTTTTCATACCTACCAATTCCCTACCATGTTCCCACTAGATACTTACCTTATTCTATTTATTCAATATGATCTTTTATTTAGTGCTCCTATCATGTTTAGCTAATAGAATAGTTTCTCCCATCATGATAATATAGTTTCTTTATAATTGCTTTATTCTTTTTTTTACCATAAAGTGGTTTTTTAAGGCATTTTAGCTTATTATCATGTTATTACCAGATTAATATCATTATTTAACAAAACTTTGCCTTTATTTTGCCTTTTGTTTTAGTTTTTCATGATAACAACTTGGTTTTTTAGGTTCCTACACATTCCTATTATGTCCCAGTTAGTTTCCTAATTGATTAAAGCATTCTCAATCTTTGAGATTATGTTTTGTGCTTTTACCATGTAAATACCATTTTTATATAATATTTAGTCATTTTTATCAATAAATTTTAAATCTAAATTGCATTTATGGCTTTGTTGTGTTTGGACTTCTTCTGCTTCATTATGTGATAGAGAGACCTTTTTTTATATTTTGTTTCTCAGGTTGTTTCTCACTTACGGATTTCTAAGATGCTCTTTTCGATGCCATTTTTCTATAATTTGCAACAAAATTAACAATAACAGAATTATATTTGGCTGTTCAACTTGATTAGGTTTACTGAAATCTTACCTGTAATCTCTGATCTCAAATGATTGAGTTTAAAGAAACTCTATCAACTCGTATCCTTGAAACTCTATTGAAATTGCAGCTATATAGTTGGAGTAACTACCGAATTGAAGGCGATCGTGATTTGCAATGAGTGAGTTGAGGCGATCGTGATTTGTGGCGGGTGAGTTGAGGGAATTGTGATTTGAAACGGTTAGAGGGAGGGAAATTAAACGTTGAGCGTAAGATAGGTGAATGGTTTTGATAGGAACGCATATTTTGTTATAATAAAACTTATTGGGTCAAAAAGGTGACGGCCCAAAACTTGAACTGATACAATTCTTTAATTTTAGCCCATGTATAAAATTTTCGCAAAAAATAGTTACCTATTTGGTTGCAAGCTAGTGATTGATACTCAAGCGATCCATCATAGGTTCAAGTTCACATACGGATGAGAAAGGATGGAGATTTTTCTTTCAAGTTAATGTAAGCACACTTACGAGAAAAATTACAAAAATTACATGGACAAAAATAGTGTTACTTAATATTAGATGTCTAGTTGTCGAATAATTCTAATAAATTTATAATTAAATATTTTGGAGAAGATTTTGGTAGATGAATATCAATGGAAGAGAAGTATACAGTGAAAGGTAACTTTGCAAAAATAGAACTTAATGATGTTATTGCTAAAAACTTGTTGCATTGTACGGTGATTTTGTTTCTTACAAAGTAAAAGCTACCTTGCCCTTCAATGGTGTGAAATGTAATTCAATGGTGGTAATAGCAGGCAAAGTACTTTTCACAAACAAAAGCAAAGTATGACTAAAATGAAATTTTTAAATTTCCTAATATATTAAGGGTGATGCACTACAAGTACAACCACATAATTTTAGATTTTACTCATATTGTTACAAAAAATAAGCAGATAGAACTAATTAGAAGTAAAAACAAATGTTCATTTCCTAAACATTGTTTGGAACAATTGAGTTTATTCTGTTTTTGGATAAATGGACAGCAAGGCTCATACATACATTTTCGCCATCCCTTTCGTATACTAACCAATTTCCTACTCTACTCATTCATCTCCCTCATTTTACGTTTCACAGAATCAAGAATTCGCCAATACTCGAAGAAAAGGGAAGATTCTTTCCCCTCTAAACCATCGCAATGCACACGATTGCTGCCAGCTAAATTATTACAGGGACTTCCGCCAACCACAAGATCGAACCCTCCAAAAGATAGCACCAACTGCTCCAATCTTTCTTCATCAAGATCTTGCACATCTACAATGTCTATCAGATTCCCAGTCTGGTTTTGTTTGTTCCCACCAACACCTCATTATATTCCTGTTTGCTTCTGATATCTCTACTGAGACGACATTGTTTAACCGAATTCCAAGCCTGTGAAGAGCTACTTCTGCCCCTCCTATACCTGAGAATAGTGAGCAAATTTATGCCTCTGGGGAATAATTCTTTCAGTACTGATAGATGGTACGCCACAGTATCGACCTGAAATGAAACATATAACTCTAAATCAACTAGTCATTTGCACCAAATGGGATCTCCCATTCAAGAGGTGAAGTGTTCTAGTTTCAGACTTTTCTCTAGATTTCTAATAATCTTTTCATGAAAAAAAAAAAAAAGAAAAAATGTAAACCAGCAAGTTTCAAACCATTGAGCCACTTTCTAATACGGTTTTGTTTTAGTTCTTATAAAAAATCTGACAAAGAATGAATACAGGATTGCTCAAAAGAACAAGCACTCAAGCAGTGATACTATAATAATAATATAACTCAAGCAGTGATTACAACCTATATTAGTAAAAAGTTAACTAAGAACAAGCACTCAAAGAAAGATAGAGTGAACAAAGAACACACTCTTGGCCGCTGATATGTTCATTTTGAATGTCACATCAAGAAAGAAACAATGATGAACTTTCGAGTTGGCAGGACACGATATATCACAGTGGTCAATCAAGAAAGTGTACCAAACAATTTTTCTGCTACATAAAATGAGCAATAAAATGTGCCTTTATCCGAGTATTTTGCCAATACAATAGCATCAATCAAGTATTGCAGCAGTAAGCCACAGATTCTTATTTTGCCTTTGGCAGAATTTTAGTTCAGCTTAATGAGACTTCCAATTTTTGACTGTTGACTAAAAGGAAACTAAAGGAACCACAATTAGTTATCACAACAAAAATAAGTGCATATTCCCAATAAAGGAACTGAACAAGTATCTAGCTGCCAATTGATGAATTATTTAAAATAAAACTTTTTCAATAAACCTTAAAAACAAATTCATATAAATACATATCATAGGGGAAAATCAAATATCCTAAATGGGTATCCATAAGTTTTAAGAAGCCAGACTACGTCATGAAATTCTTTCAGTACTGACAGATGGTATCAACTTGAAACATTAAACTCTAAATCAATCAGTCATTAATTATCAAAATCGTGAATCATAAGATTCAGTTCGATTCACCCTAAAATAGATACGTATCTATGGGGTGAATCGAAATTCACCATGAATAGGAGGTGAATCGTCTGAATCAGTGGTGAATCAGTCAGATGGGCCGATTCTTCCAATTTACGAATACAACTGAAGAATAGAAGGAATGAGTTTTAAGACAAAACGCATACTCTAGAAAATGATTAGAGCTTCACCATCATCTATCCACCTGAAATTCCAGTTGTACGCCTTCATTACTGTAAATTTTTTAGCAGAATCTTTTTTTAAGTTTTCTGATGAGGTACACAGAGGTTGAAGAAGACAACCCTTTCCCTTATTTTATTAATTACAAAACTGTGTCCTTTTGCTGAATGAGTTAAAGAACAATTACAATAGTGATACTAATTAATTAAATCTATCCTACTAAATTCACCCGCCCACCTTTTTCCACATTCATCTCACTTTAACTCCATTTCAGCTTTTTTTTATATATTTACTGACTTTTTATTATGAATTTGTTAGAGTTTCTGCAACATTTCAAATGCTCTATATTACTAAGTATCTATTACTATATATTATGTAATTTATATAAAATCATAACTAAATTTTTTATTTTTTTAATATAAAAGATCATATTTAATTAAACTTTAATTATTACATTCAAATTTTATAAATTTATTTTATTAATTGTTTTTAAAAAAATGACTTATTTGGACTTTGTGTTAAACAGAAAGAAAAATCTTCAACCCACCCCAGATGTGACTCGAACCTGGGACCTCTAGAATCTACATCTTCCGTCTTAACTATTAGGCCAAGACCTCAGTCACAATTTATTTAATTAATTTAGTTTTATGGAACATGTTATAATTAAAATATTAAATATTGTTAATATGATAATTTTATATCATAAATGTATTTTTAAATAAAATAATTACTAAGTTTTTTAGGTGTTAAATATATCATTTTATTATTTACAAAATTGGACTTCGATTCTCGATTCAAATCTTGAATTGACAACTATTCATTAGCACTAAATTGGAAATGCTTAGTAAGTCCGAAATCGAAATTCATCAAGGGATCTCGCATAAAAGAGGTGAAGTGTTGAGATTTCTGACTTTTCACCAGCTATCTAGGGCTCGTTTAGTTGGCAGAATAGCTATTTCACGGAATAGGAGAAAAAGAACGGAAAAAGGAAGAGTGTTTGCCTAGAGCCCGTCGTCGGGATGGAATAGCTATTCCTAGCTATCATACAACTCATGGAATAACTATTCCTCCTCTCGAGAAGGGAATATCTATTCCATGAGTTGTATGACAGCTCGGAATAGCTATTCCGTCCTGACGACGGATTCTAGGCAAACACTCCTACTTTTTCCATTCGTTTTTCTCCTATTCCGCGGAATAGCTATTCCGCCAACCAAACGGGCCCCTAGTGTTTTACATTACTGATTCAACGTCTTGCTGCCACCTATTGCTTAGGAGGGAATTTTACCATTGCTTTAAAGTACCCCTTCAAAACCATAAGCTACTAACTACTATGAACTTTCAAATTCAAATAACAGCCGTTTCTCTACAATTACTCAACAAAAACACAAAACTTGCAACAAAAGCACACAGAATCAAGTCAAGACCAAAAAGCTTCCACCTTTTTCAAAAGCCAAAGCTAAATTGTTCAGATCAAAAGCCAAAACATAGTAATTTGAGATCATTCTTTAATTTCTTAACTAAAATCAACTTTCAAATCCTAAAAAAACAACATTATCTTCTATATTTACTCAACCAAAACAGCAAATTTGCAACAAAAAGCATATTGATTCAACTCTAATTCGAAAACCTTCAACCTTTTTCAGTATCAAAACAAAAACACAAAAAACTGAGGTTAAATTTTCAATTCAAATAACAACTCTTCTATCATCTTAAACTTGACTACCCAGATTCAGCGAGTATCTGTATATCTGACTAATTACAGTGGTTGACCTAAAAATTAAGATTAATTATTACCTTATGATGTTTGTTTTCCGTTGTAATTAGTACTTACTACTTGTCTTGTTTACTGGTTAATGTTTTAGCCTAATGTATGACACCAAATCTGTGATGCAGGGTAAATTTTTATGAAAATACTGTATTGGATTCAAAGGTTCAAACCTTTGGGCCACTTTCTAATACAGTTTTGTTTAGTTCTTATAGAAAATCAAGAGTGAGTACTTCTTCAATCTGACATGTATGCCTTTATTTAACTTGTTTGAACATAAAATTAATATTATAACCGACAAAAACAACAATCAATAGTTACTTTGCACTTCTCTAAATACATAGAGCTGCACAAAGGGAGCAACTGTGGATACTCGTTTCTGTCCTAAATTGTATGATCCATGAACCATGCAACAACAGACACAGCATACAGGGACAGCTGAGTCCCAGTATGGGTAATAGAAACTACACAGGAAGGCATGTGAACCCCATATTGGTTCTTGATTAATTAAACCATTATGGTAACATGCCAAACACCCACCAGTTATTGAGCAGATATATAGTTTTAGTTGTTTCAAGGGAGCTATAGTATTTTCTATTTTCAACGATTAGAATTGTATAACTATCGACTCCTCTATTCTATAAGCAGGTTGAAAATTGTAACTTTGCATTTAGAACAGAAAAAGGCCTCTATTTTTAACCAAAGTTTTGTGTTAGTAGTGCTACTAAAGGGTTCAAAAAGTATGAAAATGATATATTAGAAGTTCACAAAAGAAAATGAGAGCTGTGTGATTTTATTCATTGATACATTTTTAAAATCACTTCACTTACATCCTATGCTATATTCTATGTGTGCCTTATCTTGTTTTTGTCTGGGCAGTTTTTATGTACAGTTATGTAGTATACTGAGTCAACTAGCATTACCAATAATAGGTCCACAAGTAACAGTAGTCCATGTTTCTTTTTTTCCTCTTTTCTTCCCATCTAGATATGACAGCTTTCCCGGTATTCATTTCAGAGACAAGACAGAATGGATTGAATACGAGAACAGAAACTACACAGTGAACTGACCTGGAATGAGTTACCGAGTGACTTGTATCGATCAGTACGACTAATGCCACCTCCTCTAGTGTGGTTCTTAGGAAAACCAAGTAACATTTCAACTTCATCAGGTTCAAGAGGAGCGACTTTGTTCCTCCCAACCCAGACAAGGTTCCATTTCCTGCATTGGTCAAGAACAAACTTCTTGACGCTCTCTGGAGGTTCTCCTTCACAAGACCCAACAGCTTGACGAATCCTCTCTGTCAGTTTGGCACTCGCGTGAACTGTTTGTAAGCAGTTCAGTTTGGTCCTCGGGTCCCACAAAGGCCACCACCTCTTTGTCAATGGCAGCGCTTCATGTATAGTCTGTGGAGGTGCTGGACGAAGAGCAAACCTGATAGAGAATGAATCATATAAGAACAAGTAAATAAAACTTATATTAATTGAATACTGTATTTGAAACAGAAATTACCAGCTAACAAGAGACTAAGAACAGGTAAACAAGGGGTTATACATTTCATAAACTCTTGTTTGTTGTTAAAGGATGCAACAAACAAGAGTCCAACAATGAATTCACATCTTTCAATTAATACATATCCATAGACAATGGCTATTCATCCACGAATTAACACAAAAACTATCAGTTTTCATCTTTATCATTAGAAGCAATTTGAATAAAATGAACAACTAACCCTATTATACATAAAAATGCTCACTTGAAAAACATTTCTCGTGAAAAATGAAGAACAGAAAAGTGTAAAGGGATACTTGAACCCGAGGCACAGCAAAGGAGATGATTATATCCATCTAGTAAAAAGTTTAAGTATCAATCCGCTATGATCCCAACAACTAGAGTATAACATTCACTTATTGTCCACCAAATAAAGGCACAACAAACTCCAAGCAGAAAGAGAGTAATTTTGTTACTTGTGCTAATAGTACAAGCATACACCATAAGAAAGCTCATACAAGTCTTAGAAAATTGAGGAAACAAATCTGCAATAAGCCACACCACATGCAATAAAGAGTTGAAAAATAAAATCAGTTGCAGGTATATACAAAAACGAAAAGTCAGTCTTGTAGGCAAAACCTGTTATGAATCGGGAGATTATGAATGTATCCTCTTTTCCTTGTTGCTGCAGAGAAATACTTTGAATCGACGAATTCGGGCTTCACTTCATATAAGTAGTCTGAAATTTTTTGCCAAACTCCTTTTGGAGCAAGAGCCACATTCTCGTAGTAAAAATAGGGCAGCCCTTTCGCAGCTTCTGGAAGTTTTCTGCAAGTTTCGACAACCAATTCGGTTGGCAGTCCAAATCCAATCATTGGAGTCGGTAGTGCTACTATCTCACTATCTTCTCCATGGGACAGCTTTATCTTCTTCCGCCTATAGTAATGATCATCAATGGGCTTCTTGATCCTTGGCTGTCAAAATTTGAGCAGAAAATGAAACAAAAACTGAACTAGGATCATATATTCAACTTTTTCCAAATAAAATTGCATTTATCCTTCAAACAACTTCAGATTGCATTGACATTATATAACAACTTTGTCCACAGATCAAAATGCCATTTTGGAATAGAATGGAGCACATCAAATAAGGGTAAATTACCTTCTGTTCAGGAACATCAACTGCCTTTGCCATTTGAGCAACACAGATGAAATCAGTCAATTCTGCAAATGAGGCATCTGATCCTGAATCAAGGAATACATGTCAAGGAAAAAGAGACACTGAATCAGCCAAACACACAAACACCATATTTTCTCTTTTAAAATGTAGCTAAAATTCTTGGCCGCTAATTTGTTCATTAGACTGCCACATCAAGAAAGAAACAATAACGAACTTTTGAGTTGGCAGGACAGGATATATCATAGTAGTCAATCAACAAAGTGTACCAAAGAATTGTTCCGCTACATAAAAGCCATAATGTGTACCTATATTCGAGTATTTTGCCAATACAATAGCATCAATCAAGTATTGCAGCAATAAGCTACGGAAATAGAAGTTCCAGAAGTACTCTGTTAGGGTATATCATTCGTTTGTTTCCAGAGGCTATACCAGCCATTTTTATCCTTTCAGTACAAGTGGTTATTCTGTTTTGTTATCTGGCAATTAGTAGCCATTAGTCTTTCTATACTATTATGTAAGTGGAATCAATTAATCAATGAAAATATATCAAACTTATCTCTCTTTTTACTCTCTTCTTCAACCTTTATTCTCTCAGTTTTCTCACCTAATTTCCTACCCAGTCTATCTTCTCCCTCAAACATCCTCTAATTCTACTAAACTTAGCAAATCAGTAACAATAAGTTACATTCTTATTTCGCATTGAACGAATTTTAGTTCAGCTTAATGAGACTTCCAATTGTCGACCGTTGACTAAAACCAAACTAAAGGAACCAAAATTTGTTATTACAATAAAAACAAGTACAAATTTGCAATAAAGGAATTGAACATGAATCTAGCTCCCAATTGACAAAATATGTATAATAAACATTTTCCTAGCTTGAATAACTTTAGTAATTCACAAAAGACATTACTGTAGCCAAATAGTTAGGACTCAAAATTTTTAAATGGAAATATGAAAGGTGAGAACAATTGCAAAGTGGAGGCAAGTTAAAATACGAACCACATCTCTCTAGAGCAATTGAAGCGTCCTCTTCGCTGTAACCCATTCGAATCAATTTAGTGGTTTTCTGATAAATAAAAAATAGAAACATAAGAACCATTTATTCAATGAACCTTAAAAACAAACTCATATAAACACATATCATAGGGGAAAATCAAATATCTTAAATGAGTATGTATAAGTTTTAAGAAGCCAGACTACATCAACTTGAAGTCATCTAGGTTGAAAACAAATTAAAATCAGTTTCAAATTCAGATGTATTTTCTACAGTTTTATAATTTTAAAACGATTATAATAATACATGGGTAAATAATTTATGGGTCATTAGACAAATTTTTGTAATAAACAAGCCAGTTCCCACAGCCAGGGACTAACAAATTAATTCATCTTTCCAACTAATTATCAGTCCATAAAGAAAGAATGATAACTACCTCAATTTCAGAACTATCCACATCTGAAAATACATCGAGGAAGCTCTCGTCGTATCCAGAAGAACACTGATCAGAGACATCATCTGGAACATCTGGCTGTTCATCAGGAGTTTCTTTAATTAACTGCAAGAAGAAATTTTAATGAAAACATTGAAGCCATTGTAAAAGATAATTTTTCATTAATTGGAAGCAAAAAGTTGAATGTTGAATGAAAATTGTTTTTTTAACAGAAAAATATCGAATAATAGTCCATTAACTCATCTTTCACAGTAAACAACACAGACACATAGTTGTTAAAGGCACAATAGTGACAGATATTAACATTCATTAATCGTGAAATTGTTACCTTATCATTTAAATACAATTTCGGAAACAAAATAAATGGGTTTTCATTAAATGTGCTACTGTTACCTTATCTTTAAATACATTTTAATAAGCAAATTCAAAGACTTAACATCACGATGGCATGATCAATGATTTGATATTAAAATCCAAGTTTATTTTCTAAAACAAACTAAACGTAAATATGCAATCAACTAAAAAGACAAAAAAAAAGGAAATTTTCTGAAGATGTATTGGAAAAAAGTGGTGTGCCACTGCCTAGTGTCCAAAAGGCGCAATCCCAACCTTATGCTTTCACCTACTATGGGAAAGATTAACAGAAACTCGGAAGCGGTAAACAAGAGAGGACAACCAATCTGAGAAAGAGATAGTAAATCCCAAGATCCCCAATTGAACCACCTAGAAGTGAAAAAGCAAACATGCCTTGAAAATTTACAATGAAAAAGAATATGTGATTGATCCTCTGTAGCGGTAAACAAGACAATTTCAACCATTATAGCTATACAGAGTAGGGCGTGCAGAAGATATCTGTGGTATGCATAAAAGGCAGATATTATCTTACCGAGTATGAAAGGAGAGTGTCCAAAATTAAATCGGTATTGTTCTCCCCTAAACATTTAACAAATATTACACCATGATAACAAAAGAAACTTAATAGGTGAGAAATGAAACAAAGAAGCACCATTTTCCTTAATTACTTTCGCAACCAATTCTACATCATACCCCATCCTGACAAAGCCATCAATTAACTTCGAGCCAGAAGAGCTAGCACATGAATTCACCTACAAGGAAGATACAAAATAAACATCATATGACATTGCATGATCCTTAATCTCCTAATTCTTGTACGAGAATCAAACAACCAAAACTCACTTGACAATGAGATGTATTTCGAGTATAAACTTAAATTTTTCCACTGTATATACTCGAAAAGTGTTCACTCCATATCTCCCTGATGTTTGATGAAATACGCAAGTACCACCCTTTTTTTGTCTTCATCTTACAGTGACTTGACTTCCCTTTTGTTATTCTATCTTTTCTATCAAATTATATGGTGTATATATTCATGGATGAGACTATCTTAATTTATCATCCTTTAAAACATCATATATTTTAATTTTGAAGTGTTATATGACACCTTTAATTACTAAGAGGCGCCTTCACTATTGACAGATCTGCCCTTAAAAGAAGACCAGGCGTTATGTGTTAATGCCCATACACTGGTATGGGCGTTAACACATAATGCCTATACCAGTGCGTATGCGATATGTGTTAACGCCCATACCAGTGAGAAGGCGTTGGTGTGAAATGCCTACGCATCGGATTAGGCGTTTTGCAAAAACTCCTATTTAATGGCACATGATTTTGGTGATTTTTATTAATGAATGCTGTTTCGGGTATTAATGAATAATGCTTGTCTGTTGGAGTGGCATTTTTACATAACGCCTAGAGCTAATCATGGTTTTTTTTAAATGTGTAACAAATGGACAAACCTATTATAAGATAATCCGGGCAGCATTTAACACCACCCATTTTAAATTTTTATTTTCAACTACAACCATAACTTGAAAATAAGAGAAAATTGTTCATATCAAGTGTAAATGCTATTTAGTTAAGAAGAATCCAACACAATAAAAAAGAGATAATGCTAATTTTAAACATGTATCATGCCAATATAACAATGTTGAAAGAAAATTTCATATATACATAT
>CATIWQ010505879.1:0-26606 GCA_949673415.1 Euphorbia schlechtendalii
TATATATATTTAAAGTAAACTATATTTTGTGAAACAAAATAAATTAAAAAATTTTGTTGATAGTATATGAAAATTAAATATTTAAGGAGTAAAATTAGGAACTTCAAACATAATTAATTAAATAAAAAATTTATATACATCCATTTAATTTTTTATGCAATAATAATTTAATTTGAATATAATTAAAAACTTTAAATATCATTTACTTATATAAAAAAATTTAAATTATGATAAAAAATGTTCAAATAATAATATAGACAATTCGTTTCGCGCACTAAATTAAATAGAAAAACTAAATACATTATTCTTAGTGTTTTAAAAAATACAATATCAGATTAATATGAAACCAGCTGATTATAGTAGTTTAACGGTAATCAGCTCAATGGTAAATCATATGGTGTGTATATGAAGGTTGAGAGATCGATACTCACATTCAGCAAATAACTGGTTAAACTGATCAATCAAGGCCCAGAATGAACTTGATTGGACAAGTCACCGGTTCAGGTCGAATCTAGTCCGACCGATATGAGTTTCATAAATATATCGAACAAGAATATTCAAATTCAAATAACCCCCTCAATTCAATCGTAATTAGGATTGGAATGAAATTCAAGTAATCTGTATTGTGTAAAGAGAATCTTAGTTGTTACCAATTGTGCTTTTATCTTAACATCACAGTATTTTGGGTCCTTTTGGTATCTTAGTAAAATACTCCTTAACCTTTTTGAAAAGGAAAAACAGATATTGTATGTGATTTAGTTACTTAAAAAGAAATATAGATATTGCTTTTTAGAGTGATATACCTACTTTTTCGAACCATAAAATAATAGCACTTTTTAATAAGTTCTTTTGACGTTAGAGTTAATTTATCCAAAATAACTTTTACATTAATTTTTTAGTTAATTTTGTTTTAAAAACTTATTGATTAATTGATTTAAAATATGCACATTGTAGTCATTTAACATCTCAAACAATAACCTTAAATCATATTTTAACCAAACACTAATTACATATTAGTTTATAATAGTAACAACAAACGCATAAATAAATCGCAAGAGCAAACCACAACAACAAACTATAATAACAATCGTAACCGCAACCTAAGTTTTGCACATACCACTTGACATTTATGTTCAACAAAACCTAAGTTTATCATAACAAAGGTTTAGTTTCCAATTTATGCTGAAATTGAGAACCAACCGTTGGGAAATGATCTAACAGCTTGTGTACTCGCCAATCCCCCTCTCAATGCCACATGTCACCTAGTGATTGGTTTTACTTTTTAAGATATCAATTTTTTTTTTAATTTTTTTCT
The DNA here is from genome assembly GCA_949673415.1 of Euphorbia schlechtendalii. Taxonomy (NCBI): domain Eukaryota; kingdom Viridiplantae; phylum Streptophyta; class Magnoliopsida; order Malpighiales; family Euphorbiaceae; genus Euphorbia; species Euphorbia schlechtendalii. The sequence goes on from CATIWQ010505879.1 coordinate 1,316, forward strand.
TTCCAATTAGAATGTGTAACGTGGCACTGAGTGGGTTAGCAAGTGCACTTTTTTGAGAGTCCCTCTTGGAGAATCTGTGTGGATTAATTTCCAAGGAGGTATTTAATGCAATTTTCACTCATGCTTATGATAACTCTAGATGTGTAAAGTTTTTATGGTGAGTACTACTTTGATACCACTTGTTGGACCTATTAAGGGTGAATTTAGTGTTAGAGGGGGTGAATAACTCTTTTTTAAGTTTTCGCAAACTTTAGAACCTTTAGCAGAATTTCAGTTTAAGGTTTTAACGTAGAGCAAACTTGTTTGTAGTTACTTAGTGTTAGTCCCTCTCAGATTTGTTAATTACAAATACAATCAATTTACAAATGTAACAATAAAGGAGTTTAGAGTTTAGGGATTACAAACAAAGATTTTACCCTGATTCAGCCTCTACCTAATACACTCCTTGAAATCTCTTATCCAAACTTTAATACAATGTTGATTCTCCTTCAATGGGTGGAGAACGAACCACTACAATGTTGATCACAGATTCAAGTACTCTCCTTACAATCTCAACTGATCTTTACCAATATAGGAGTACCGTCCTCACTATATTTAGGCTCTAGGCTTTGATAATACAATAAATATCATCCTTAATGTATTTAGGCTCCCCCACACTAACTCAACCATGGGAGAAGAGGCTCCTCCCTTTCTCTACGAAGAAGAGTCTCCTCCCGTCAAGGTTTTTGTTGTGTCTTTTATGGGTTTTTCTTTCGTTGTCTCAGTTATTTGCATACGTTTTTTTTATCTTTCACTGTGAGATTGTTGACTGCTTCACACCTCAATCCTGATAGTTTTACGAATGAGTTAGACTTTATCGATTTTAAAGCAAAGATTCATGTTGATCTGCCCCTTTCAACACCCAGATCTATCTCTTTTTAGCAACATCGTTCTAATCTATATAGTTGATAGAGTTTATGGAGTATGTGAAAGCTTTTTTGTGGTGGTGAATTTTCAAAATTGTTGGTTGTAAGATAAAAAAGCACAAGTTGCATCATTTATCTATGTATTTTATCTTTTTTTCTCTTACTTAGAAGGTAAGTTTATGACTCTCCCCAAATACTTATGTATTAACTTATATATACTACAAGTATTAATGATAATTTTCCATTTTTAAAAATGCAGATAAATATATTTGTTACAGTATCTAAAAAGTAAAATAATTTTGTTATAATTTTTTTTGGGTGTTAAGACTGGAAAATCCCAACATCTTGGAAATCCTAATTGTCAACGAAAGACAATCTATTCAAAGACTTCCTTTTCTTCCCTATGTTTGATCTGAATAAATCTGTATGGCAGTTTACTTGATCCTATTTCTCACAATTCTTCAATCCAACTACTATTTCTATGGCCGCAGAAGCCACCACCACCGCCGAGTTTCAAAACCCTGATTTCCGGCCAGATTTTCATCGGGACATAACCTCGGCCGCGCCTCATGACGGTCTTCATTTTTGGCAATTTATGAGTGCCGGTTCAGTTGCTGGTTCTGTTGAGCACATGGCCATGTTTCCCGTCGACACAGTTAAAACCCATATGCAAGCCCTGGGTTCTTGCCCGATTAAATCCGTCAGCGTCACCCACGCCCTCCGTTCAATTCTCCAATCGGAAGGTCCCTCCGCCCTCTACCGTGGCATCGGCGCCATGGGACTCGGCGCCGGTCCCGCCCATGCCGTGTATTTCTCTGTATACGAAGTGTGTAAGAAGTATTTTTCCGGCGATAACCCTAACAATTCGTTGGCTCACGCGATCTCTGGGGTTTGTGCTACGGTGTGCAGCGACGCCGTTTTCACGCCAATGGATATGGTGAAGCAGAGATTACAATTGGGGGATACATATAAAGGGGTGTTTGATTGCGTGAAGAGGGTTTTAAGAGATGAGGGGATTGGGGCTTTTTATGCTTCTTATAGAACGACTGTGTTGATGAATGCGCCTTTTACAGCGGTGCATTTTGCTACTTATGAGGCGGCGAAGAGGGGTCTGATGGAGATTTCGCCGGAAAGTGCTAGTGATGAGAGATTGATTGTTCATGCAACTGCCGGGGCAGCTGCCGGCGCATTGGCGGCTGCTGTTACTACTCCTCTTGATGTTGTTAAGACTCAGTTACAGTGTCAGGTACTGATATTCATACTTGATGCTCTTTTTTAATGGCAGGACAGTTTATCTTTTCAACTAATATTAAGACTAAAGTTATTGAAGATATAATTAGGAAATTTTGGATCTGATGTAAATTAATTGTTACCATAACACGTGGTCTAGGAAACACTGAAATTCCTGGGATTGCTTTTCCAGGCTAATTTCCCGAAAAACACCATTTTTAAGCTTTTCGAGGCTGCTTTCCCGAAAAGTTTTGGAAATCAACAAGAAGAAATTCCTAATCAATTAGTATTAAGAGTCGAAATCGTGTGTCCAATGCCAAAATATGTTATTCGATGAAAAGTATGTAAGTGGAATTTTTTGTGAAAGCAGCTCTAATAGCAATCCCGAACTTGCCCTTAGACACTAATGTTTCCACGTTTCAATTTTGGAAACCTTAACTCACGATTTATATTCGAGTTTCCCGGAGTTTTTTTCCTTTTCAACTTACATTTTCGTTCTGGTTTATGTGCAACTTAGCCTGTGGTGTATTCTTGATTGAGGATGTGTATTCATTTTTTATAATACTTGTTGATTATGATGAATATCATTTGAAGCTGCACAGTCGATGAAGGCTGATGGGAAAAAAAATTGTTGTTGAGATTAGATGGTGTGTGAATATGTGGCTCGGAATAAATACTTGTGGATTGTCTCATTTAGGTAGACTGAAAAAAATGCAAAAGTTAACATAGTTTCACGAGGATGGGAAAAGAGATCATACAATAATGGTGCAATTAAAGAGGATATAAATTATCTTACAATAATTGTAGTATTAGAACTGTAAAGTAAGAATCTTTAGCATACAATGAGTCATGTAGTTGCTTTAAAATGGTAGAGTTAGTGCCATTATCTGCTATTTTTTTGTCTTTAAATTTGCAAGCAGAGATAGCTCATGTGTTTTTTTTTTTTTTTTGAGTTCTGGTTTGTATATTCAAGTCATGTGCATGCTCAAAAGATTTCAACTGCATTTACTAACAGACGCATTTGTAGGGAGTGCCAGACTTTGTAGCTTCTTTTTTGACTTCAAATGACTCCAAATTTTAGTTTTCTACAAAATATGTTGCGTGCGATAAAATTCCAAGTCTAAACTGGGTGTATAGTTGTATACTTAATTATTTATAAGATTAGACCCCTTACACCTTTAAGCGCTATGTTTGAATCATAACCAGTTAAATTGTTGATGTTCTGTTTAGTTATGTTAATAATTGCTAACTGCCTTTACATGTTTTGCTTTTCTGTTGTAGATGCATTATTAGATACCATTAAGAACGAGGCAGAATATTTTCCATTTTTTCTGTAATAATGGCTGTATATTCTAGTCCCTGCACCAAAAAAAAAAACTGAATCATACCTTTTTATGTACAAATGAGTTACATATATAAAGTCTAAAATGATTGTGGTTTTGTTTTATTTCCTTTTAACTTTTTCTCATTGATCATCTATATGGCAAGATTATTCTGTTCACCTTCACTTCATATGATCGAAATTATTCCTTCAGCGTTTTGAAACTACTATGGCACTTCATCAAATAATGATCCTACATAACGAGAGGATATCGTTTTTTTCTTCTGCGTAAGTCCAATGATTATGTGAAGGTTTGTAGGATTGTGGAATTGCCAATTTGCCTGTAATTCCCATACTATCAGTTTGGTATATTTGGTATTACTCGATAAAGCAGAAATATTTGGATTGGCTTAAGCAATGCTCTCCGAAAGTTCTCCAAGTTGTGAATCAACTACTTGTGCAAAAAGTGGTTAAGTTCTTTCCATATTAACGCTGATTTTGTTATGAAATTTTTTATTCCATATCGAATTCTAAAATTGTAGCTGGATTTGTAAGTCATATTCTTGAAAGATTTTTCTGTTTTTTGCAGGGTGTATGTGGGTGTGACAGATTTAAAAGCGGATCAATTAGGGATGTAATTAAAGCAATAGTGAAAAGCGACGGGTATAGAGGGCTGATGAGAGGTTGGATTCCAAGGATGCTCTTCCATGCACCGGCTGCCGCCATCTGCTGGTCAACTTATGAATCCTCAAAAGCCTTCTTTCAACAACTCAATGACAATACTACTGATGCCCAAACGACATGATGAAAATTCATTATTCATGGAAAGGGCATAACAGTAATTTCGCGGCTGCACTGCGCCACAAAATACGCCGTGTACAACAAGATGCTAGTTGGATTCTTTCGGCTCCTTTCCGCATAAGATTTGTCATGAGTAGTCAAAATGATTCCTCGCATTAAATTATGTGCTGTATCCATTGTAATCTTATATTTAAATTGATAAGTGCTCCTTTTTTAACATTTGTTCTCCGATTTTCATTGAAGAAGGAAAATTTTGGTAGCAAAAAACTATATTATTTTATCAATGTTTTTAGGATTAATTGAGGTCAACGGTTTTTGCTAAGTTTACCTTTTGCTTGTAGTAACTCTTGATGCATTTGATTTGCTATCTAAGTTATATGTATAAATATGTGTACATACGTAGGTGTTGAAACTCTTTTGTTTCGATCCAGGAATGCTTTTAGTGATACTCTTTGAATTTACTTGATGCTGCACCTTTGATGATTTCTGAGAATAGTTTTTTCTTTCTTTTGAATTTCTTTTATCTTTTTTAACCTGAAGTTGCTCTTTCTTGTTTTGAAGTGATTTATCAATTGATTTTCTTAACAAATAGACTTGACATTTAGTTTTATTCCGTCCAATTTCTTTGAACATTCATTTGATAATTAATGAGCACAATTTTGTCCTCAGCCCATAAAGTTTATTTGATTGCTAACTTTATGCTTGAAGTGAGCCGAAGTCTTATGCATAACAAGAATAGTCATTCCATGTAATTCGGTTTACGTGCAACCAAATTATCAGTAACAATTTCTAGTTTTCATTATTTGTTGAACAATAAGATGTTAATACAATAAGGACGCATGTAGTTGAGAGTTTTGAAAGGCATTTTAATTGGAGTATTAAGCAATGAAGCAGATAAATGGGTTAACTTTCAGAACTAAAAAAATGGCCATTGATTTCTTTTAGCAAATTTTTTAAACACCTAGTAGGCATCTTGGATTATACCATCTGAACTAAATAACTAATATCAAGAAATTCATAAGTTGAAACCCAAATTTTATTGTTATAACAACTGAAATGGCCTAAACTAATTGTTGAAATTCAATCAAAATTCACAAATCAAAATGCCAATAGCATACACAAACTGAAATCATAGAAGTCGACAACGATCAATGGAATGATGGACTTGTGGTCGATTGAAATCCATTTTGGTAATGAATCACTGACCAGAGAAAGAGAAAGCAAAGACAGTGTCTAATCATGAAGATAAAATGGTAGCGAGAAACTTTTTTTAATCGCTGCGAATTAGAAGCATCAATTTTATAAAGCTCGATTTCGAAAGCCTCACAGATGATCAACGTTTTGAATTTTTCAAATGTGATCCATCATCTGCTTAATTCGCTGAATTTAATTATCGTACAATTGAAAGTAAAAGAAAATGAAACCCACCTTTCTTATTTACCTTTACTTATACTTTACATTACCACTCTTATACCTTTTCTTATGTTTTTATTATATAGAAACTTCATAGAACTAATTTCTATGGAATACCATACCGAAAATATATTTTCCATAAGATAACACATACTATAATCAGTAAATGGATTGAGATTAGAACTCAAAAAAACGGGTTCAAGCCCCAGATAAACCAATTAAAGATTGAGAAGTGCATGTAAAACTCGAAAAAAAAAGAGAGACCATTTTATAAAACATATAATTCAAATATTAACTGAATAACTGGTATATGTGAAGCATAAAACTCAACCAATTTTCATAAAAACCATCTGAATCCCTCCAAAGAATCGAAATTTTCCCCGCTTAATTGAATTCCATACCGAAAACTGACCCGAGTGGGATCATTTTGGAATCATAGCATTAACATGACAAGAACATTCCAATATCACATTTCTATGTATAAACCTTACCAACTTGTATTTAATCTGGTCAAACATTTAAAGTTCATTTCAAATATTTTCCGGGAGTTGTGGGAAGGCGATATTCAACCCGAGTTTCGTCCTCTACATCAGAACAACTCACAACTCGTCCAACCACCACTGTAATATCATCAAGCTTTCCACCTGCTCATTTTCAAACTTACTTTATTCCTATAGTAAAGAGTAAATGAATTTGTCATACAATAAACAAATTAAACCACATGCCTGTAAGCTTCTTCCCCAGAATTTTCTTCCACAATGGAACATCAAAACCCTGTTGTTGTTCACGCAGTTTATAACATGAATTTTTAATTAAGCAGATGAATTAGTCTCTAAAAAAGTGGCCTCACCTTGGATTTGGCTTCCAGTATGTAAGGAGATTCGAATTCGGAATCCTTTGAATGAATGCTTGCTAGGTTAGCTAATGCCTTTGCTACCATTCAAATTGAATCCCAGTTAGAAAAATATTTTGTCAACCGAATTGCAATATGGAAATTCAACCGTAAAACTATACCAGCCTCAGCTACACAACTGTGCTCGGAAATTATCGAAACAATTTCCTCATTGAAAACATTGTCGAAAAGTCCGTCTGATCCCATCACAATGGTGTCTCCCTCCATTAATTCCACTCTGCTAACCTTTTTTCCAACCAAATCCCAATGATTACTTGTAAGATAGGGCACAGAATTATTATTATAAAATGAAAGTATAAATGCATAAGTAGCTACCCGAACTTGTCTCAAAAAAAACTTAATGCCCCCTGAACTTTCGAAATGATCACGTAGCTCCCTTAACTTTCAAAAAGTGCACCACTTTTCCTCGTGATGCCACGTGTCAGATTCTGGTTGTTAGACTTTTCAAAGATGTAATTTTTCTGGGAAATTTATATATGGTACTGGGTATTTAATACCCTTCCTAATCCAACGGTTGAGTATCTATCATGTTTTAATTAAACATTCTATCATCTTAATTAATGACTCTCTCATGAATACATAACCATTGGAGTTGGGAAGGGTACTAAATACCCGGTACCATATATAATTTCCTCATTTTTCTAATTTTCTCTCTCCAATCAAAAGCTGACACGTGGCATACAGGTAGCAAAACGGGCAATTTTTTTGAAGTTTTAGAGAGCTACAGGATCCCTTTGAAAGTTCAGGGGGCAATAGACTTTTTGAGATAAATTGGGGTAGCTCTTGATGCATGAGGCATAAAATGAATGAGACACCGAAGTTAGATAAAGAATTCTTCATACCGTTGCATCAATGTACGTCTGCCCGACCATTTCCGAGCTTAATTGAAATGGACAATCAAAATAATGCTCTTGAGGTAGCGAGGAAAAAATTATCTTACCTGTATTTATGACAAGCAATGAATCACATTTCTTCAATTTATAGAAGTACACAAGATACTCCATTTAAAGAGAAATCATATAGAACACGAAGAGAGAAATTCCCGCGAAATAGCATACCTCCACGTACTATTCTTAGTCCGCAATCTCCAACATTGGCAATCTTTAAGATTCCATGTCTCTCTAGCATTGCAACAATTCTATTTTACCGAAACATAGTTCATTAGTCCATTAACAATATATTGGTACACCCATAAACCCGATAAAGGGTGGAATTTGGCCGTTAAATTTGCAAAGTACAACATGACATCAAGTTGAACAACATTAGTTGGTTTTTTTTTATGCTTACATATTGTACTAGTTTGAACGAGAATGACAAGTGAAATAGACCTCATATTGAAATATTGAACAAGTTTGAACAAGAATAACAGGCGCAACCGTGAAAGACTGAATATATAAAAAAAAGATCATTTCAAACAAATTGATAATACAAGCAAAGCTGAAGGGGAAATTGACACGCTATAAGAAAACAACCCATTTATCAATATAAATGAACTTACACAGTAGCAGAACCTGTAGAGGATGTAGCAGCATGCGCCTTTTTTAAGAGAATCCGGGGTTCATAATTTACCTGCTACAAACAAACCAATTGAAATTCACATATACAAACTGAAGTTAATCAAAGCCAATAATGTAGCACGGAAACAGGAATCAAAACAGCAATCCAACGACCAGAATCGTCAAATATAAGATAAAATAATGAAAATGTATGAAGAAAAGAAGGCAGAACCTCTTCATCCCTGACAAAAGACAAAGCATTGGCCATTAATTCTCGAGGGAACAATGAAGGATCCACATTTTCTTCAGCCCAGCTATAGCAATTGTTAAAAAAACAAAAACAAATTTGCAGCAACTGGGTGTTACTATAATTAGTAAACACATATGAAATTGATAAGAAAAAGAAAAGAAAGTGATTGATACCCAGAGACCCCATCAGCAACAGCAATAACTCCTCCATTAAAACTGCTCACAAAGAGTGCATCTTCCCCGCCTCTTTCAACCTTGTTTGGATGCGGGATTAGGTGAGTTCCAACACTGAATGACACTGCTGACCTGCTGAAATGGCGAAATGGGATTTTACAATTGAATAAAAAAATAGAAGCTGAATTGAATTGAAGCATACCTGAGAGGAGGATTAATTTGAGAAGAAGGTAAACAAAAGCATTTATCCTTCCTTGTAAGATTAGGAACAGAGGAAATAAAGAGAGGAGTTTTTAACCAAGAAATTGACTCCCGCAATATGGGAATTGCCATTTCAGGTCCCCCTCTCTCCTGCAACTTTTGCCGGATTACAAAGCTGCGGTTCCAAATAAAACTTCACAAAATATATAGTTAAAATAAATATATTAATATGGATGTCGATTTCGAAAAAGCACCAGTGGTCTAGTGGTAGAATAGTACCCTGCCACGGTACAGACCCGGGTTCGATTCCCGGCTGGTGCAATCTCATTTTTAATTTCTTTTTCACTTTTCTCGTTGCATTAACTGCTCTCGTTCTGTACCTCGAACACACATACATTTCCAAATTACTCTTTAAATTCATTTTCTTGTTGCTTTTCAAATTGCTCACGTTCTGTACATCAAAGATTGATTTTCAAATTGTTGTTTTTTTAATAATTTCGAATTACTCCTTAATATTTTAAAATTGTCAATATCGCAACTTCATTTTCGATCATTAGTTTCGGAAAAAAACACATTTGTGAGTCTTGTGGTATTATCTATTTGCTTACTTGGTTGTGTTATACGTGTTATGTTGATGTGCCATATAGTATGTTTATTTTCTCTTTTTAAAACTAGTATCTATCAAACAATGACAAAAGATAACATATCGCATAGCAACATAACTAAATGTACAACAAATATATCACATGAACCAAATGAACAAACAACTTATATCACATGGTTAAAAAAAGGTATTTTTTCCATGCTCCTTGCAATCTTATGTGACCTTGACCACAGCAATGAGGAGGAAAAAAGATCACCAAAAGCATATATTTCAGCAACATAGTCTTTAGAGAAGATAAGAGATGAAGAAATGACTTTTTATCGTCAAAGAATACGAAGCGAGTTAGGGAAGCAATGCATGGATAGAAATAAAATTTTAAACAGTTACAATATAATTAATATTCATTTCGATAATACTGAAACAAAAAGTTAAAATATATCTTTTCACGACGTCGGAATATTAATAGCCAATTTCATCCATGGATGAATATGATAAGTTTAGTGTGGAAAACTCGATAGAACACTACAAATATTCTAAAGGCGGAGTGGAGAATAGAATTCGTCTCTTTATCTTAATAGCGACGTGGTGCTAGACATGAGTAGGGACAACGATGATGAGGCGGATAACATGAGAGATGCATATAATTTTGTGATAGAAAGGTTTTCTTTGAGAAGATGAGAGACTAAGAAATGGATCTTTTATCACCAAAGAATGCAATTCAAGTTGTGAATCAAAGTGTGGGATTCGTGGGGAGGATCGGCCCATGATTGGGTAGGTCAAGTGCCTGAACACCTGATTCTTTGAACTTTTAGATCTTGATTTCAATGTACATTGATTACCTTTATTATGTTAAATTAGCTTTTTGTTTTTGCTTTCTCAAGTTGCCAAACTGTCTTTTGCCTTCTTTACATATTAGACAAATGTGGAAAACAACAACCTCAAGCTCCTCCAACTCACATTATTCAAGGTAATATTAGAAAAATTAAATTCACTAATTTAAAGAATAGATAAACAAGTCATTCCATTAGAAAATAATCAGCATCCGATAGAATATATTAAATATATTAGAAATGAAACTAATATGGAGTTTTTAGGGAAACATAGGGATGTATCAACTAGTAATGAAAATGAATAATTTGCAGCAAAATACATCTTAAACAACATCCAACTATGCATATGTAATATAAGTGAATTTGAAATATTCATATGCCAATATAGAAAATATTACAATAAATTAGACTTAGCAGATAAAAAACCAATTCTAGAATTATTTATTAATAAATTACATTGGCCAATAGATGAAGAAGTAAATAAAAGATATAAAACACAACTAAATATAACCAAACCGGAAACATTAGGATAAATAATTCAAGTAATCAAAGAATATATGATTGAAAATTCGCTATAAATTATTAAAAAACAAATTTCACATTTGTTGTAAAAAAATTTCAGAAGTACCACAAAATTAGTTTGGTTGTTTTCTGTAGAGGAGGGGAAAGAACATATAATAACAAAAGAAAATATCAAATTGTTAAATATTATAAATCATATATATAAACTGAAGAAATACAAACCTTTCCCTACAAAATATTATGATCCTAACAATAGGAGAACATGTTTTAAAAAGAAAAGTTTTATAAAAACAAAAATATTGTTCTTAAAAAAAGAATTGTAAATGTTGGCTATGCTAAGAAGAAGGACATTATCCAAATGAATGTCCTAAAAAGAATAAAAATAAGGAAAAAAATAAAATTATTAAATTGGATAGAATAAATAAATTTAGAACCTATTGAATCAGATATTGATAATAATAATGAAGTATATTATTTACAATCTGCTGATAAATAATTAGAATTATTTAATGACTTATATGAATCCGAATGGTACTTATATCAAAATAATAATAGGAACAAAATATGTATAAGCATATATAGATACCAAAGTATCCTTATGCAATGGAATCAAGAAATTTTGTACCCAAGAATCTTTGGAAGAATACGAATCAATAAAAGTAAGAATAACATATCAAACTCAATTAGAATTAAAATATTGAGTACAAGAAATTACTTTTTTTTATATGCAGAAAGAAATTTATAATACCAAATTTATATCATCTAGACTCAGGGGTTCCGGTAATTCTACGAAATAATTTTCTGAGACTATATTTTCTATTTTGTCAGTATTTATTTCATATAGAGTTAACTTGTCCAAAGTTGAAAGAACAAGACAAACAAATAAATTAAATTCTCATAGGAAAAAAAAGCTAAAAAATATAAAACGAAAATTAAAAATAATGATTTATAAATTAGAAGAAGAATTAGAAAAGGAGTTAGAAGAAGAAATAACTAAAAATTAGAAGAAAAATTTACAGATGATTTGCTAGGAATAAAAAATACCGATGATGCATTAATAGAAATTAAGTTAAAAGATTCTAATGTTAACCTTACTAAAAGAGGTGTAGAAGAATATACATAATACCATCATTTTTGTTTTCATTTGTGCCTTGGTTGTTGAGTACATGTATTTATTGGGCTTCCCTTGATTGAATATTGCTGCTTTGGCCCATTCGTCGTATATGCCTCTGTTAAAATCGCTATGAATTACATAATAGGATTTACTTTTGGCTAACTGCGGTAATCCAATAGTGATATCTGCTGGAGTAATATATACTTTGTTATCTTTGTCATTTGATGACTCAGACTGACTAATGCTTCTTTTGCTATTAGAGGTTGATGCTTTAATTACTATAACAGAATTTCCAATTTCTGAATTTGATAATCCCTTGATTAATACAAGAGTATATTCAAGGTCCTTTATTTCTGCTTTGATTTTTTTCACATTTGATAATATTTGCTCCAATTGATTATTCTTGTGTTTTAACTGGTTGAAAATGATTGCTATGGATAACCTCCATTTTCACGTCAAAGTGTCTACTTCGTAGTTTTCTTCAAACTTAATTAATAAAACCTGAAACTCATCATAAAATTCTTGTTGCCAACGAATTAACCTTCCTTGATTATAATGAGTATTAATTCTTATATGAATAAATGTAGTAACACATTTACTATCAGTCTTAATAATGAATGGTCTTGGAAGTAATTCTTTTTTCCATTTACTTACAGTATTTAAAGGAGCAAGTGTTCCTCTTTAACAAGTAGTATATCTGTTTTGAGTATTAGTAAATGTCCTGATATATATTTTATATTTTTTCTAGAGATATAAATTGCTTTTGTTTTGAATAATGTTGTAAGGATAGATATGGATTCCTGTATTAATTCTTTACCTTTTTCTTGTTTGTAGGTTTGTAAGATTTTAAAGAGTATAGATGTCATTACTATTGCACCTAGTAATAACCCACATAGTGCACCAATTTTTTATGTAGAAAATCATTCTGAAGAAAAAAGATAAAAAATAAGAATAGTTCTAGTTATAAAAAAATAAATGAAGAAATTATTGGAACATCTAAAGGGTTAACAAGATTGGGATATATTATGAATAAATTACAAGAGAAAAATTGATTCTCAACATTATGTGTAAAATTAGCCTATATAAATGAGTTAATATTTCTATCACAAATTATTCTATATTCATTTTCATCCACTTATCCATAATATCTCCCGTGCTCTAATACCAAATTATATCCAAGCGTAGATTATTAAGTAATTAAATGTATAAATAAACTTCATAAATAGATGATACTAGCAATATATAAACAGATATTAATATATGAAACATATGTAGTTGTTAAACATTGTGAATATAGTACAATTTTATAAATATACTTGAGCATTTCTTTATTATAGTGAGGGATCACCTCAGAATTGATTGATGCCTTCGTTGTTTTATATATCTTCTATTTAATTGTAAATTTTTTTTTAAAGAAATCCTCTCTAGAACTCACACTTAAAGGTTATAAAATAATAAATTTCATTGCAGTATATTTCTGAAAAGAACAAAAAGTCTTCATTCCCTTTTATAGCATTTAAAATTACATAGTAAACAAGTAAAAAGAAAATAAACCGGCAAATGCCAGTAACCAAAGAACTTACATAGAGATACTCTGCTTATCTTTTACTATAAAAGATAATCTTAATTCTTACAGAGGATAAGAATCCTTATCTTGTAAGGATTCTTTCTTCATGAAAAAGACTACATTTCTAGTCAACTACAGATGTTGGTGACGTGGTTTCTTATGTTTCACTAATTGATCTTTCATTTATTGCACATACTTCACATGAGTATCATGCATAGTGTTTTCACTACTTGATCTTTCATGTATTGCACATACTTCACATGAGTATCATACATGATGCTGATTTTTCTGGCAAAGAAATACTTAAGTCTCTTTGTTTAATTATTAATTCATTAATAAGTTTATAACTTTAGGTTATTATTTCTTGGTGAACTTTTAGGATATTATTTAAATCTTTTATTTCTAATATTGTAACATTTTCTGATAAATCTTTAAGATATTTGTCTCTTAATTTTAATTTTTCACAAACTTCTACTAATTGTTTATCTTTTATTTTTATTATTTGCAGTGCATTTCTACAACTTGTAATAAGTTGTTTAATGTCCTTATTATAAATTAATAATTTTTGGGTTATATGTTTAACAAATTTTTTTTAATTTATCCATTTAATATTTTCTACGGTACTTTTTAAAATCTCTTTTATTTTTTCTAATACCCTTATCTTATTAGTTATTTAACATTGATACCTTGGATCTTCTTCTATAATTTCTAATATATCAGGTATATTTCTTCTCTGTGTATAAAAGCTAGATGTTTATTTAATTCTTCTATCATAATATTGGTATTTGTATGAAACATTTCTTCCATATATTTTATCATAATTAAATGATGTGAAAAATTTTCTATATTAGTTCTCATTGATGATTGAATGTCTCTTACATTATTGTATTTTATAACATAAATAACATGTCTTAAAACTTTTTACATTAACATGATTATTAACTAGTATTTCGATTCATAATTTCTTAAATCTTCTGAACTATATAAACTAGTTAATATTTTTTATTACTAGTTTCTTATATACTCATTTTCAACACTTATCCATAATATCTTCTAGGCTCTGATAACAAATTATATCTGACATGATTATTAAGTAATTATAAGAATAGATAATTATATCAGAGCGCAGATTATTAAGTAATTAAAAGAATAAATAAACTTTATAAACAGATGATACTAGCAATGTATAAACAAATATTAATATATGATGAAACATATATAATTGTTAAACATTATGAATAGAGTTTAAGTTTATAAATGTACCTACGCATTTCTATATTATGTTGAGGGATCACCTCAGTATCGATTGATAACTTTGTTATTTTAAATATCTTCTATTTGATTGTAAATTATTTTAAAGAAATCATCTCTAGAGCTCACACTCAAAGGTTATATAACAATAAGTTTCATTTCATTATATATCAATATCAGTAAAGAACAAAGAGTCTTCACTCTCTTTATAGTATATAAAATTACATACTAAACAACAAAAAAAATTACATATGGATACTCTCCTTGTCTTTTACTCTAAAAGATAAGCTTTATTCTTACAAAGAATAAGAATCCTTATATTGTAAGGATTTTTTTTTCTGGAAAAAATTACACTTTTAATCAACTATAGATGTTGGTGACGTGGCTTCTTATGTTTCAGTAGTTGATCTTTCATTTATTCCACAAACTTCACATGAGAATCCTGCATAGTACTAAATTTTCTCGCAGAGAAATACTTTTGTTTCTTTGTCTAACTATTAATTCATCAAATATTCTTTTTAACTTCATGTTATTATTTCTTGGTAAATTTTTAGGTTATTATTTACATTTTTTATTTCCTTTTTCTGTTAAATCTTTAGGATTATTCACAAACTTTTACTAATTGTTTATTTCTTATTTTTATCATTTGTAGTGCATTTATACAAGTTGATTAATATTCCTATTAAAAACTAATAATTTTTGGGCTATATGTTCAAGACCGATTATTAATGTATCCATTATATCTTTTTCTACTATACATTTTGAAGCTTCTTTTATTTTTTTCTAATAACCTTATCTTATTAGTTATTTCTTCAATTAAACATTGATACCTTGAATTTTTCCTCTATAATTTCTAATATTTCAGGTATTTTTTTCTCTGTGTATAGAAGCTAGATGTTTATTTAATTCTTCTATCTTAAGATTTATATTTGTATAAAATTTTTCTTCCGTATATTCTATCATAATTAAATGATGTGAAAATTTTTCGGTATTAGTTTTCATTGGGATTGGATTGTCTCTTACATTGTTGTATTTTATAACATAAATAACCAGGTAAATAATTATAACCTCCCTTAGGTTTGACATAATATACTAGTACATCCCTGTGTTTTAAAAAATTAATTTATACCTCCCCATGTTTAGCATTTTCCCATTACTACCTCCCTTTACATATTATAAAGTCTTTAGTTTTAAATATAACGATGTTACATATATTTTTTTTGACAATATTACTAGTTATCACATCTACTGATTTTGTAAGGTAATTCATGAATCAATTATCTTTTTATTTATTTCTGCACATTTTATTACATTTGTCTTATTGTTGCATTAAACAAACGAGCATAAAATGAAGACATTAAAAGAAAATAGAATGTCAAAATATCACAAGCAATAGTGATTTTTGTTATAAATGTATATCTCGGTAAATTTTAATAAATGAATGACATAATAACACATAAAGGGACCTAACAATATATTAAAGGTAAAGTATATTGAGTTAGTAATGTGAAAATGCAGAACACAGTGAGATAAAAGTTAATTTTTTAAAACAAAAGAAGATACCAGTGTATTATATATGTCAAACCTTAAGAAGGTTATAATTATTTATCTTAAATAACTTATCTTGAAACTTTTTACATTAACATGATTATTAACTAATATTTTAATTAATAAGTTTCTTAACTATTCTAAACTATATGAACCAATTAATATTTCTATTACAAATTCTATATTCACTTTTAGCTGCTTATCCATAATATCTCTCAGGATCTGATACCAAATTATATCCGAACATAGATTATTAAATAATTTTAAGAATAGATAATTATATCTGAGCGTAGATTATTAAGTAGTTAAAAGAATAGATAAACTTCATAAATAGATGATGTTTGCAATATATAAACAAATATTAATATATGATGAAACACGTATAGTTGCTAAACATTATGAATAGAGTTTAAATTTATAAATATATCTTAACGTTTCTTTATTATGGTGAGGGATCACCTCAATATTGATTGAGGATTTCGTTGTTTTAAATATCTTCTATTTGATTGTAGAATTTTTTCTAAATTCTAAAGAAAACATGCCAAGAGCTCACACTCAAAGGTTATAAAACAATAAGTTTTATTGCATTATATCTTTGTGAAGAACAAAGGGTTTTCATTCTCTTTTATTGCATATAAACTTACATGCTAAACAAGTTAAAAAAAAACCCGGCAAATGCCAGTAACCTAAAAGATTATACATGGATACTCTCCTTATCTTTTACTATAAAAGATAAGCTTTATTCTTACAAAGGATAAGAATCCTCATCTTGTAGTGAATTGGAAAAAGACTACATTTCTAATCTACTATAGATGTTGGTGATGTGACTTTTTATGTTTCACTAGTTGATCTTTCATTTATTCCACAAACTTCACACGAGTGTCCTGCATAGTGCTGATTTTTTTGGCAAAGAGAAATACTTTTGTCTCTTTGTTTAAATGGGGGATGTTTAGTGTCTTGCATTGCTGGCTCCATAGGGACTTCTTTTTTTTAATAAGATATTACAAACCAATAATCATATTTGTAATTAGTTCTTACAAAACTTGATAATATTTTGTAATTATCTTAATATTCCTGAAAAAAGTGTTTGATTCCATAATTATCTTTTTTCCTTTGTGATAGAAACTTTTGCTGGTTCTATTTCAGTCTATGATCCATTGACTATTCCCATTTGAATGTATGCATAAGATGATATTAGTTCTTGCATTTCGTCTAAAAATATAGGAATGCTACTGAAAAACCTGAGGAAGATCATCCCCTCCTTTGCATAATTCTTGAAGTCCTAAGCTACGAAAATTTTGAATGTCTGGGAAATACTTACAAATTTCTAATATTTGTAAGTATATGTATCTAATAAACCATGGGAGGCTAGTTCATATGTATCAAAAGGATCGGCCACTGGTATTAACTAGAAACTGATTTAATGCCTCATGCTATTAACAAAATTTCAAGGTACATACAGTACCCTTATTCTCTACATAACTTAAAGAAATAACAATATTATCCCAACAAAATGCAAATACACTCAAAGAAGAATATGGCTCCTCGTACATCCTCATCTAAATTCAAAACTCCATATCCTAAAAAATCACACAATTCATTACTGGTTTTCCAAAGTTTCCATGGTATAATTTAAAGCTCAAACTGCCTTGCTTTTCTTGGACAAAATAGAAATATGGCATCCACAAAAATTCAATAAAAGTCGGAGCTGACAATTAAAAAAGGAAGCAATGAAGGCGTCCCTCTTAAGCTCCTATGTTCTCAATTTCAGCACCCTTATTCATTCTCTTCACTATGCCAGCAATAACCTGTCAAAATGGCTCCTATATAAGCATAAACTTTGAAGAAATCTAGAGGTATGAGGGTTGAATGACCGTATAAGTAATTTTTATATTCATATTGAAGTCAAGAATTGAGAAAAAATTATACCTTTCCAGGTCCTAGTTCATAACTCTTATTCAGTCCTTTATCTAGAAGGGTTTTCACTGTTGTTTCCCATTGGACAGGCGAAGTAACCTACGGAATTTCGTTTGGTGTCAAAACCATTTGTCAATGAATGTATTATCTCTTAAGGCATACCAGTAAGACTTTACCAGAAACAAGTAATACCAGATAGAAAGCTTTAATAGGGGCGAACAAGTTCAGTAGCTTACTTGACGTGCCAATATTTTCTTGATTGTGGCAGGATCAGCATGTGGCTGAGCATCGACATTGGATATAACAGGTATTCTTGGAGATTTAATCTCAGTTGCTGCTAATGCAGCTTCCAATCTCGAGACGGCAGGTTCCATGAAATTGGTATGGAAAGCACCTGCGACAGCTAGCCGTACCTAAAAATGATTTAAATGCATTTATCAATGTACATTATTTAAAGGATTAATGCATCAATAGCTTCCAAAACTTGTCCCAAATAACATATTCCCCCCTAAACTTTTGAAGTGACCCCGTAGGTCCCTCAACTTTCAAAAAATGCACCACTCTGCCCCCCCTAAACGTCACGTGTCGCCTTCTGGTTGGTTTGATTTTTCAAAGACGTCATTTTTCTATTTTTTTCTCTCCAATTATAAGATGACATGTAGCGTGCAGGAAGCAAAGTGATGTATTTTTTTAAAGTGGGGCAGCAGGTTTATTGGGGACAAGTTCGGGTACCGACCGATGCATTAGGTCTAATATAAATAAGGTGATGGCAGAAAAATGGGTAAAAAAGTAAATTACCGCCATTCGTGCTTTAAAAGACTTTGCCTTTGCTTCTACAGCTTCAATTCCCTTTAGACCTCCAGATACAGCATAATTCCCCTGCCCAAGTTGAATTTTTAATATTTGTTATTTAAAGCAAAAGTTAAACCAAGTGAAGGAGCAGTTTTTCAAGTTTATGGTATGAAGGAAATTACAGGACATAAATAATTAGCAATCTGAACTCTGTCAGCTTCGTCAACTTCTAAATTGGCTGCATCACATAACTGTTGAACTTTTTCAGAGTCAAGCCCTATGATGCTGACCATGGCGCTTTTTGCAGCATCAGCAGCTTTCTGAAGATAAGCCTTATTAATACAAGATGTCATTAACTTTTAAAACAATAGATACATAAATAAAACATCATTAACCAGCTAGGTGTTGCTTTCCTGCATTGCTTCACCCCTCAATTTGACCAGCTTAAGTCCATCCTCAAAGCTAAGATAAATTACCAAAAGAAAAGAAAAAAAAAACATCAATTTAGACAACAAAGTATTATAAAATGATCCAAATAGGAAAAAAAGTTGCACCAAAGTTTGAGAAAGACAGAATGGAATAATAACCAATTGGGTTATTCGGCAAGCAAATGTTAACAGACATGAAAAGTACAAATGCTAACCAGAAAGCTCCTGCAAATGCCAGAGCAGTATACTCTCCCAAGCTGAGACCACATGTGACATCAACAGAATCAATTATCTGCTGCCCTCCTTCACGAACTCTTAGCAACTCAACTGCAGCTAGACTAGTCACATAAATTGCAGGCTGCATGGACCAAAGATTGTGTCAAAAGTCAACTATAAAGTTTTAATTGGAAACCATTGTTTCATAACATTTTAAACTCGAAACTTTGAAATTAAATAATGATTGGGACAAATTCCGAAATAAAAAATCTGATAGCCTGTGCTTCATTCTTTCTTATTATGAACACAAGCTTGTATCAATAAGATGGCCAATCATATAGTTTCGATTTAGCTTTAGCAGGCAATTGTTTCATGCAAAACAGGAACAGAAATCATAATATATACTCAGAGATAGACTCAATTTGGGCTTCAGCCCGGCATATTTTTTGAGAACTTTTCCTCAATATTGCAGTTAGGAGACCATAATTCAGGAAGCAGACTGCAGCCAGAATATGAAAAATTGAGGGTATCCTGATAAGAACAGGAGGCCCATACATTGGAAGAGATAATTTAACTTGAAAGAATAAGGACAATGTATATGCAAGAGTTACAAAAGTTTCCAAGCAAAAAGAATAATCAAGGCAATGATAACCAAGTAACAAAAAAGAAGGCGAAGTATTTCGGATACATAGCAAGCCGCCAAGGACTTGGGGTTGGAGAAAGTAAAGTGAACAATACATTTTTCACTTAATTTGAAAATTTGTGTGTTTTTGTAGTTATTGAGAGCAATTAGCACCAAGGAAATATATTTAAGAACTAAAGCAGACCTAGAGCTATAAAAAGGTTTAAACAAGCAAAGGCAATGAAATCAAAGGGTGTAAACCTATTTGATGTTCCTATTATTCTTGCATTCTTTTATGTTGAACTTAGTTTATTTACATTTTCAGCTTGGGAATAATGACATAGAATCTCTACACTAATCATCTGCTGGCTGGAGCTGAACTGATATTGAACTTTGATCATTTTATTGATAAAAAAGTTTATACTAGAAATGAAGAATCACAAACTTTTGATGGGAATAATGAATACCCAACTACAAAATATAATTATTACGCTGAATATAATTAATGGAAAGGAAACTCCAATATAAACAGCTCTAAGAGACCCAAAAAAGAGAACTAAAACTGAAAAAAAGCAGTTCCAGAAGAAAAATAACAGTATCGCAGAGCAGTTACTATGGCTTCGATCATCTATCATCAAACTTAATGGACTTGAGCAAATCAATTGCATTTGATTAATTAATCCTTTCATAATCATACATGTTACTGTTAGAAATCACCTTATTTCATTAAAATAAAAAAATAGAGGATCAATGCCAAAAAAAAGTAAGCATGGTATATGAGTTGCAAGGCTGAAGAAAAGAACCTGGCTTATCACAGTTGAATCGAGCTTCTCTTTTGGACCAGTAGTGCAGATATCTAGAAGGTCGTATCTGCAGTGCAACAGTTAACATCATTAGCAGATTTAAAGACTACTAACAGATGATTTATATATGAGGTTGAAAAGTATTCAATCCAAAACCAGAACTACAGAAAATGCTACCCTAAAATTTCATTGGCTTTCTTGTACAAGTCTGCTGCAGCAGGCACACTTTGGGCTTCCTTTACCATTCCAATGGCTTGTGCACCCTACCAATATTCATCATGATAAATAATTGTAAGCAAACAAAAAAAAAGAATGCATGAATAAAGCTAGAAACAACTATTATTAAGTGACAGTCTGTTAGAAATTACAGTTTATATTAGACAACATATAATTGTGCAACACTGCAAGAATCAAGCATATCAATTCTTTCAATCTCTTACCAAACCTGAGCACAACAGTCAACCAATTAACACATACAAAAGCTGAAGATAATAGTCCCTACATATACCGATGCATTTTAAAATAAAAAAATCAATTGCAGTGCAAATGGCTAACGAAAAGATAAAGGGCTAGTTTGGGTGTGTTTTCACAAACTGCTTTTCCAAAAAGCTCTATCTTCAAGCTTTTCTAATAAGCTTGATTTTGGAAAGAACAAGTCAGATAGTTTCCAAATAAATAGTATGAAGGACCAAATCGTGTTGTTCTAAGCCAAAATATGTAGTTCCATAGAAAATTTTGTGAGACTAACTTATTGGCACAATAGCTTGAAAAGTAATACAAGTAACTGATAATGTTCAACACAATCTTATTTACCTCCTCTTAATTCCCATATAGTGAAGCCTAATGACTACCTAGAAAGCTAATTAAAACTGATAAACTAAGCTTACAAATTGTTTAAAATTATAAGGAAAAAAACACAGATTAAATTCCTTTTCCAACGCGCAATTAATGGCATCAAGAAACTTCTCTCAGAAACTGCACAAAACAAAACAACAACCAGATACTTGCTTACTTACTCAACCAACTGTCTAATTTATGAAAATAACAAACATTTCTTTCAGTTTTGCTTCACTGACAACACATATTCGAACCAATGCAGCTAAAAATAATCAAATTAGGAGTCATCGGAAAAAAACCCAGACCCTACTACTGCTTCAATTTCAAGAATTCCATCCCATATTGAACAAAAGGAAAGCAACACAAATGTGTTTTACCTGGCCAGGGAACAGAAAAGCATAGTGAGGCTTGTAATCCACAAACAAGGAATCATCAACAGCGGCAATTTGAGATCCAGTAGACACACTCATAAAAACCCTAGATCGCCCGAGATTATGAACACCAAATCTTCGAATTCCATTGGCATGGCAAGCAGAGGAAGAGAAGGAGAGGTTCTTGAGAGAAACAGAAGGGGCAGAAATAGAAAAAGCCATGGAGGATGATAATGAGAGAGAAGGAGAGAGGAGAGCGTGAGGAAGAAGAGGGAGCATACGAAATTACGAATGAATGAATATAAGCTAAAATAATAGAGAGTTGAGTTTTGGTTAGCGGAGTTTACAATGAGAGAACGTTGGAAATGGCGGCCAACTGCCGTTGATCACCGAATTTAATTATAAATTAATGGGTGAATCACCAGGATGCATATTGGGTTAAGGCATTCTGATTCGTGATCGCGTACTGTAATTTTGGTCGGTTATGGCTGATTGTATTTTCGGCCGGTGAGAAATTCAGCTTAGCAAACATAAATTCTTACATATGAAATATTTTTTTTACAAAGGGGGTTTGAGGTTTCAAATGTGATAAAAAAACATAAATTTGTATTCACACATTGTAAAAAATCAAGACTAATTTCGGAATCTCAAATATTCTTAGTAAGTTTTTTTTCATATCTCTTGTGCAATCTCGCATCCAGATATCATGTTAAACTCAGACATGTCTAACGCACAATGTAAGCATTAATGGCTGTCACATTCTTCCTAAGAAGCTTTAGGTCATCATTATCATAATCCTTTTGATCGACTGAAACACGTTCCTCATTTCTCATGATAGTAAGAATTTGGGGGCCTAATTCAATGGCTAACCATGCTTGCATGCTTTGTGATTGAATAATATTCTTCATATGATTTTTCTGAAAAGATTAGTGTTGGCCATCAAATAGTGGAGGTCTGGTTATAGACATTCCTTCTTTAAGGAGTGTCGTCTACCCATAACCAGGCACGTAGGAAGGATTATTGTAAGTCATTGGATCTTTATACTCAAGAGTGTGAAATCTTAAGTTGAGCAACTGCTCTAATTCTACATTTTGGTCCACTTAGCTTATATAATTGGTCAGAGGGGGTTGAATACCGATTTAACTTGTTCTTTTAGGATTTAAAAATATTTTGTCAAGTTAAGTTAATGTATGCTGAGTTAAACTTGCTGAGTGCAAAACTGGATAAGACACAAACCACTCAACTTGAGCTGATCTTGGCTTGTTCACAAACAATGCTGAGTAAAAGCTTAATCAGCTTATGATGGTTTTCAAGCTTATAAAAAATAGAGAGAAAGTGTTGATATATGAGCGCAAACTGCCAAATATAAAAGATAAGTTTAAGGATAGAAGACACCTTGATTTTACCTTGGTTCAGCCCCTAGCCTACTTGTTGAACCCAAGTTAATAGTTCTTCACAGTACTTAAAACGTTTTGGAAATAACAAATTGACTAGGATAGTGAAATTAATTGAATACTAAGTATACTCTTAATTAATGAAGTATACTTGAGTTTGTTTAAGGGAAAACAGCTCAGTTTACTGAGTAATTAATTAAGTTGCGGCTTAGAGTAAGAAAAGCTGAGTTAAGCTTAGTATTACATATTTTATAAGATATTTACTTAGCTGACCTGAGTTAGCTTTTTATAATAAAAGCTGAGTTACTTTGACACTTGGAGAATTAAATGTCACAAATGCTACAAACGGTTTCTATGAAAAATAGAATATTCCTTTGATGCGTTTCAGGAGAAATAGCGTTGAAATTAAAGAAGATATTCTAGTGGACCTCACTTCTATACAGTATTAGTACGGAATGTTGGAAATATCCCACTAAAATCCAAGGTAAAAGGAATCCTCTGATATGCGCCGCTTCTTAATGCCTCCGTGAAACTCTGCAATGTCAACAAGTTAACGAATTATAGAATTTCACGTTGCAACTCACATGCCTCCCTATCAGAACGGATTGCTTGAAAAAAAATTAGTTTTGACGCTTTGGATTAACATATTTAATCTCGCACTTCAACATTCGAAATCCCTATCTCTAAACGTCTTGGAATTTATTTCAAACGAGAAAATTAGAAAGATTTAAAAAGAAGAGAAATTGAGAAAGCTGTCAAGATGAGAAGTTTGCAACGGCTACATCCAAGACCTTGAACTATAAATAGAAGATTAGAGTAAACGTTCAAATTTGGTGAATCACCTCGAATTTTTCTAAGAGTTGATACTCTGTTCAAATACTCCCATCTTTCAAAAATTCCAAATCAAGCAATCAACAAACACATATTGTCTAAATCTATTTGTAATAGAGAGAATATCACTTAAGATTTAACCTTGTAAAGGATTCCACGTTTCTATAAGTTGAATTCCTCTGTTCGTATTTTCTTTGATAAATCTGAGTGTTAGTTTAGGAAGGGTACCTACAATGAGTTTTAGAGGTAGTTAACTGTAATTTCATCTACCCACTGTAAACGCTTCTCCGCTTACGGGAGAAACGAATCACTAGTGGATTAAAGCTTGATAAGGAATCCGGGGACTGGAGGTAGGCTAGGGGCCGAACAAGGATAAATCTCAAGTGTAAAAGTTCTAACCTTACTGGTTTTTCTTTATCACACTTGATCTCATTCATCATTCTTTCTATTTTATCAGTTTTGCTTGAAAACCAATCCGAGCTAAGTAAAGTACTCGGCAATGATTGAAGATAAATTGTTCCAGCAAAGCTGAGCAGTTTATTATTTTTAGACCCAGCTCAGCACGATAAACTCAGCATGCATCTAAAAAAATAACTTGGTAAAAGAATTTTTACAAACATAAAAAAGAAACCAAGAACTGCATCCACCCCCCTCTGTTGTTATTTTAAGTCATTTAGTGACAATAAGTGGTATGAGAGTAGTGTGTTCGCAAGATTTGACTATACTCATTTCGATGGGTTTATAATTGATAAGGGTGTCAAAAACCTTGTCCCCCACTTCTCTACTGATATGATAAAAGACTAAATATGAACAGGTGTTGTCAGTACCGCTTATCAAATAGAAAAATGATGACCACTGCAAGTATACAGTTACGATGTAGTTTTAAAAGATATCGATCCCATAGGGAAGGAATTCGGTTCTAAGGACCAACTAGAGTTACG
>CATIWQ010505895.1:0-14713 GCA_949673415.1 Euphorbia schlechtendalii
GATCCTCATTCTCAATTGAAAAAAAAATGGTCGAAAGCTAAAAAATTGGAATTTTACAGAGAATTTAACAATTGCAGAGAGCAGAAACTTGAAAAAACTTCGATCTAGAGAAAATCGAGGATAATCGAAACAAGGAAGAGAAATTTTGATGGAGAGAAACGCGCGATGCAAAAAGAGGAAGCAACTGAAGCTTGATAAAACAGCGTATATATAGAACATATAGAGTGAAAACTAAGATTTAAAATTGGTTATAGAATGCAAAGGATAAGTTGGAACGTATTATCGTAAATAAGTTTTACAAACCCTACGTTTTTTACAATTTCCCTTTAATATTTATAACAAGTTGTCATATGATTATTTTATCTTCCTATAAAGTAACTGTTTTTGCAGGTGTTTAAATTAACAAGTTAATGTAACAAACATTAAAATATAAAACACTATATGCATAATAAAACAAAATAAATGAAATCTATATGATTTGTTTCATATAGGAAGCTTGGATGGACTCGATTTGATTCATAAACAAGTTTTTTGGATTCGAATTGATAAATAAACAGTTCATGAACAAGAAGAAGTTCGCAGACAAACTTGAAAAGAGGCTTGCAAATATGTATGTGAACTGGCTCGCTAAAAACTCGTTAACCGGCTTATGTATTTTCATGAGATTAAATATTTTTTTAAATGCGTAAATTATGAAGTCAAAACATAAATTTTAATCCAAAATTCGGTTTCAACTTGTAAATAAACAAAATAATATACCAGCTGGAACTCGACTTATTCTCGACTAAACTCGTTTAAATAAAGCTCGATTAAACTTAATTGAACAAAGCTCGAGTTCGATTCGTGATTGATTTGACCAAGCTTGTACTTGGCTCGTATTCGATTTGACCAAACCGTGGTGGTTAAAAATTTAACCAAAAACTCAAACTTAACAAAATTAGGCTCAATCCGGTTCCTTTACTGGCATAGTAGTTTCGGGCTTCTTAATAAAGAAAATGCTCCCAGGCATAATTTTCTTAACGGTCCAAAGCTAAAGCAGAGCCAAAGAACAACAACGTTAGTCGTCTGACCTGGAATAATGTTAGCATGCACCCAACCTGACAATAAAATATTCCCTCAATGCTCAAACGACATAAAACCGTTAAAAAAAAGTCAGCAGGACCAACGGTGATGATCAAATTTCCTATACTATTTCCCTCGCCTTCAATCTTCTGCTCTTCGTCTTCTTTCCTTTTTCCCTGCTCTCTCTCTCTCTCTCCCATCTTACCATTTTCTTTCTCTTTCCAGAATTTCCACTTCCCCCTTTTCGCTTTCCTTTTTGTCTGTACCCTTTTCATTTAAATTGTCTCAAACCTTGCTTCGTATTCTGTTTCTTCTGTGAATCATTTTTCAATTGGTTTGGTTAAGCTCGCGATCGTTCCCTATTGGAGAGGAATTAGAACCATTGAACTTCTCTCTGTTAGGATTCATTCTCTTTCCGCTTTTCCACCTGTGCTTGTGCAATTCGATTTGCTGCGGTTGGAAATGTAAAATTTTTGGTAAGGTAACTCTTACCATTTGGTTCATGTGATGATTGACCTTGAGGGTCCTGCTAAAGAAATTTCTTGTTGTTCGTATTTGAGCTTATTATAGACACGCATTATTACTGCAATTTCAAATTTTCAATTCCTTGATTTGCTAAAGTTAATCTGTTTCATGGCGATGCAGAGATAGGGCATTCATATCGAGGAATATCGCGCTCTTTGAATGGACAGTTCGGAGAGATAACTTATAAACTGGGATTTAAGATTTTGGATTCGTTATTGATTTGCTTTTGTTCATCCATTGGTTGTGGACACAATGGATGGAATTGTTTCAAAATTGCAAATGCTGTCCACATCTGATCATGCCTCCGTGGTGTCTATGAACTTATTTGTTGCTCTTCTTTGTGCTTGTATTGTAATTGGTCATCTTCTAGAGGAGAATCGATGGATGAATGAGTCAATCACAGCTCTTGTAATTGTAAGATTCTTCTGCTTCCTGTACACTTATTATTACAATTGAAGAATATGAATTGTTTGAAGCTGACTGATATTATAAAAGGTGTTTGCACTGGAATTGTTATATTGTTGATTAGTGGTGGGAAAAGTTAACATCTTCTTGTATTCAGCGAGGATCTGTTCTTCATTTATCTTTTACCACCTATTATATTCAATGCTGGGTATGCTACTTGTTCTCTTCTGCTTCCTTTTTAATGGTTCAGATCTTATTTTTTTATATTCTATTTTTTTGTTGTTTACTGTTATAATGCAGATAATCTTACCCTTTTTTTTTATGTTTTCTTCCCAGGTTTCAGGTGAAAAAGAAGCAGTTCTTTCGTAACTTCAATATCTTGTACTGTCATATCTTTCGGTATGTCAGAACTTCAGTTCTTTTTTTTTTTTCGGTTGTAACATCAGCGTTTCATTATGCCCTACGAATGTTCATATATTAAATACTTTATTTCATGAGTTTGCCAAAGTAGATATTATATGCTAAAAAGGGATTTGAGGAGCACAGCACTTTCTCTTGAGTGTTTTTGTTTTATTAGGTTATAGACTTTGTTCTTTTTGCTTGGATTGATCTGACTGACTTCTAGCAGTAGCCTACCTTTTCAGCCTTTTGCTCATTATATCAAGAATTCAAATTGCACCATGATATTCCATTCCATTTGGACAATGGTTGTGAATCTTGGGATTATGATCTAGGAATTTAATCTTTAATGTGATTTTTACTGCAGAATTATGTTCTGTTTTCATCTTTTAGTGGGAACTCTACCTGTTAATAAAGGAAAAAATAGGCAGGTTTTTTTTAGATATGATAAACATGAGAAAATTTAATGCGAATGTTGAATCTTGAGCATGCCAGCTGATCTGCTGATTTATTAATTCGAGTTTTGTAACATACTACCATAACTGAGGTGTCCTACAATGATGCAATATTGTTGATACCGATCATCTTTCTTAGACAGGAGCAATAAAGTTCTTTCAGAATATGGATATTGGTCCACTAGACATGGGGGATTATCTGGGTATAATATTTCAGATTTTCTTTTTTCTTGGTTTTATTCCAAATTTGAAAGCTTACTTTGTTGTTTTCTTACAATTT
The DNA here is from genome assembly GCA_949673415.1 of Euphorbia schlechtendalii. NCBI lineage: Eukaryota > Viridiplantae > Streptophyta > Magnoliopsida > Malpighiales > Euphorbiaceae > Euphorbia > Euphorbia schlechtendalii. The sequence goes on from CATIWQ010505895.1 coordinate 3,127, forward strand.
TCAGCCATAGGCGCCATTTTTGCCGCAACAGATTCTGTTTGCACTTTGCAGGTTCATACTTACTAAAAGAATAGTTATTCTTATAACTTTTATGAACTTGGCAATTCTAAAACGGTTTTTTTATCACCTGTTAATATAGGTGCTTAATCAAGATGAAACACCTTTTCTGTATAGTCTTGTATTCGGGGAAGGTGTTGTAAACGATGCCACATCAGTTGTTCTTTTCAACGCAATCCAGAGCTTTGGTCTGACTAATATCAACCCCAGAATTGCATGGCAGTTTCTGTGCAGTTTGTTATATTTATTTCTCACAAGCACCTTGCTTGGAGTTGTGGTTGGGCTTCTTAGTGCTTACATCATCAAAAAACTCTATATCAGCAGGTATATATCGACTGGAATCTTGCTCTCCAAGTTATTCTAGGCCCTATCTTAGTTTTAATACATCAATAACTCACTGTTCTATATGATTCGGGCACTCGACAGATCGCGAGTTTGCTCTTATGATGCTCATGGCCTACCTGTCATATATGTTGGCTGAAGTTTTTGTTATCTTCTATTGCTTTTTTTGGGGTGAGTTTGTGCTGTATTTCGACTTTAACAACTTAAATTTTATGCAGCTGTTCTATTTGAGTGGCATTCTGACTGTATTTTTCTGTGGGATTGTGATGTCCCATTATACGTGGCACAATGTGACTGAGAGTTCAAGAGTCACTACAAAGTACGACTAATGCGAAAATTTCTTGTGTTGCTGGAATTAATTTTCATTTTCTTAATACTATGAATCTTGCATTGCAGGCATGCTTTTGCGACTCTATCATTTGTTGCTGAGATTTTTATTTTCCTCTATGTTGGTATGGATGCCTTGGACATTGAGAAATGGCGATTTGTCAGTAACACGTACGTATTTTTATCTAACTTGTCAGTTTTCTGTTCTTAGTATCTTTATGTGATTATGTCTTATGCTTGATTTGTCTTATTTCAGTCCTGGAACATCAGTTGCTGTGAGTTCGATATTAATAGCTCTTGTGATGGTTGGTAGAGCCGCTTTTGTTTTCCCTTTATCTTTTTTATCCAACCTATCGAAGAAAAACGCTGCTGACAAGATCGGCTTCAAACAGCAAGTAAACGATCATTCTTCTTCTTTTATCTTATCTTTTACTTTATTAGTCCATTTCAAGTTAAAAAAAACCCTTTAATTTGTCGAAGCACTTAAGAATGGCTATTTCTTGCTTTCAGATTGTGATTTGGTGGGCCGGTCTAATGAGAGGCGCAGTGTCAATGGCACTCGCATACAACAAGGTACAAATAGAATCTTGTGCTATTCTGTTTTGTCAAATTCGAAAAAAAGTGGCGATCTAATGTTACGAATAAAACGCGCAGTTTACAAGCTTGGGGCACACCCAAGTCAAAGGGAATGCAACTATGATTACCAGCACAATTACAGTTGTTCTTTTCAGCACTGTGGTAATTTCTCTCTTCCATTCCGTATAACATAATTCTCGGTTCCATAAACTCAGATATCTCATTGTAATTATAGTTCGTAATAGCATTGTTACCTAATTCGGTCATTGTTATGCTAAGATGATTATTGTTTTTGCTATTTTTGTTACTTGATCGGTTGCAGGTGTTTGGTTTGATGACCAAACCTCTGATTCGGTTCCTTTTACCGCACCCGAAACAAAACACAAGCACCATTTCGGAACCAACCACTCCGAAGTCAGTTACGGTGCCGCTCCTCGGAGACAACCAAGACTCGTTGGATGATCTCGCCAACGGTGACGTGGCACGCCCTAGTAGCATCCGCGCACTCCTCAGAACCTCGACTAATACCGTTCACTACTACTGGCGTAAATTTGACAATGCATTTATGCGCCCCGTGTTTGGTGGCCGGGGTTTTGTTCCCATCGAACCTGCCTCGCCAACTGACGCACTTCTAACCACCAATGGTAGTAAAGTAGAAAAAAATCCGCAACATGTAAAAAAAATATATGTGTATATGTATATTTTATAACTTGCTTTTGAAAATCTTGCAATGTTATTAGATGTGCAGAGTGACCTTGGCTTTGCCATTGGATTTATTGTTTGTTGATTACAGAATGAACTATTTTATAAGCTGTTAAAATTGGAGAATTAGATAAAACTTGTATTTGAGATACAATAGTTGTGCAAAAAACACTACTTCACATTACAACAAGCTTGGTTTCAGCGTATATAGCGGACAATGGCATAGAAGGCAAATTTTGTGAGGAACTAAAATAAGGGATGGACTAAGTGCATTATCCATGAAAACATTAGCATCATACTACATCTGGAAACACCACCAATCATAAATTCAATAGCTGACAATTGATAAGATTTGATAAACAACGTCTAAAATATATCATAATGTAGTGTACAACCAATAAATCCAATAGCAAAGCCAAGGTATCAAATTCGAGGATAGATAGATATATTGCAGCAATAAGTAGAGTCATAAGTCATAACATAAATGCCAAATCCATCGACACCCTTTAAAGTTGACTCAAAAACCGAATGCTACCCTCAACTTTCAAAAGGATCAGTTACCCCCTTAACTTGGCAAAAATGTACCAGTCTGCCCCCATTTATGCTACGTGTCAACTTCTGGTTGGAGAGAAAAAAAATCAGAAAAATGACATATTTGAAAAGTCAAACTGACACGTGACGTTGATGAGCTAACTAGTGTATTTTTGCCAAGTTAAGAGGGGTAACTGGTCCTTTTTGCCAAGTTAGGGGGGTAACTGGTCCTTTTGAAAGTTGAAGATAACAACAGGTTTTGTGAGCCAACTTTATGAGGATGTTGATGTATTGAGCCTAACATTAATAACCTTAGGAAACCAAAGCGAATAATAATATTTGAAAATCTTTCTTCTTTCATGTTTCCTAACTTAGTTACTTTTCTACCCTAAAAACAACTACTTCCTTGATGGACCGGCCGAATCTGAATCGGGAAATGCCAAATCCCGGGAGCTGGAACCACTGTCACTTCGATTCGCTCCTCTTGCCTTAAGAATCTGCTCGATTTCTGTACATTGAAACGTAGAACAACAATGTAAAAGATGCATATCATGAAATCAAGCTGCCTAATCACAAGTTACACAGCTTGCCAAATACATAATGAAGATGATGAGTGAAGAGAAGATCGATAGGAAAAATATCAGGAACCACTTGTGTGAATTTGAGAAGCTGAGATAATTCAAGAGTGGTGCCCTGTTCAGGAAAAACCGAAACAAAGTCAAAGATCTCATGTGCTCAAAAGAACTGGCCAAACTGTATACAAACAGAAGCAGTAGAAAACCCCAAATCTCGAGGCACCAAATCTGGAGTCAAAGATCGTAGACATTTGTTCTTAATAATTTATGATAACTTGTATTACATTTGTGTCATATTAATAAATGCAATGAACCTACTGCATTTATATCTTGTGCTATAATTTGAGTAGGGTATTCGTTGAATATAAATTATAAAACTGTTCCAAATCTGTTTGGTCATGGAAATGATTAAAACTAAAGATTTATATGTTAGATGATCTATAGTAATGGATTTACTATGTCGCTTGTTAAGCAGATCATGAACATGAGCACATGTCATGAACATGGACTAAACCGATCCATGTTAAGTAGGTCTTGATTATCCTTAGACTTAATTGCAATGTACTAGTAACTTGGAATTAGGTAATCTATGGTATACACCTAACAGGTCCTTAATTATTAGATTACAAGCATGGGCATTGTTAGAACACATTGTTATGCAATATTTTGCCTTTATCCTATACTTAATTAATCTATATTCTTAGGGATTTTTGTTCATTTTTGGAAATTTTGCTTTCTTATCAAGAGAAAGTCAAAGCTTTTGGAAAAATGATAAAGAGTGGAGATAATGAGCAACATTAGAGTTTGTATTGGACTTGAGGACTGAAAAGTAAATGGAGCTACTGCTGACATGGAGAAAGTAATGGAAATAACTATTAGAGTTTGAATTAGACTCAACAACCTGTACGTGAGAAAGAATTGTTGGAGCTGTTGGAATATACTTTGTAGGCATAGTGCAGCAGCCAACAGAACATGAGGTTAATTAAATTCCACTATTTTAGCAGCTGACATGGACACATCTACAACCGATTTCAGCTGTCATTAGCACAAGAAATCATCAATTTCTCCTCTCCAACGTGTATGACTATTTCAACCATTCCAGAAAGTGGGCATAATGGCTGCAATACATGAGATTAGTGGAGATAATTGTTTGTTTTATCCATTTTGTTTAGTTTTCTAAAGCCTATTTAAAGGGCTTTTAGCTTTAGTTTACATTAGAGACACCAGACATTAGACGTACAATAAAATAGTTTTAGTTTTAATCTTTTAGTTTTTAATTATATCTTGTTAATTTTATAAGTTCAATCAAAGGTTAATTTTATTTCTATGTCTTTACACTTGTGAGGTCTAAAAGCTCTTTATATTTCTTTGTCAATATTGCTATTTGTTTATTTCTGTTCCTAAAAGTTATTTTGTTTCTTTAATTGTTTCGAGAAGACGTTTTTGTTTCAATTAAAGTTTTCAAAGTTGGCATACAAGTTGGTTTGATCCGTAATTGTCTTGTCAACTTGTAAAGTGCCAAATTAAGATTTTTCAATCTTAAGGAATAAACAATCTTACTTAAACGACACAAACGTTTTGACAAATTGGTTTGAATCGGGTTCTCCTAGTTTTTAATGCAATTACCAAGTTAAAACCGAGGAACGTTTCCAAAGTACTATGGTTTAGTTAGGGTCAATCATAGAGCGTTTCGTGATTGATTTAAAATTAAGGGAGAATTGGTTGCTAGGAGCATTTTTCGGTAACTATAACCGTTTTAGTGAATTTTGATTTAGATTATTTTTGAACAGATGATCAAGTGAGAGAATGTGAATTTGAATTAATACCTTTGATTGGATGGTTTTTCATAATTATTATTATTATCATTTCAAATTTTTGTTTTTAATTATTTTCAATCAAAACCCAAATCATCAAACCCCCCTTTAATTAATTTTTCAGCTTTTATTCAACAAAACGATTTTGCAAGATTTTTTTCACTCCCTGTGGGATCGACCCTGCTTCCACTATCACAATTTTTAGGCAGGTTATTTTAATTTGGCGAGTTCGACACTCGCCAATTTTTGGCACCGTTACCGGGGAGTGTTTATTTTAATTTTGTAATTTTTGTTTTTGTTGAATAACTTGATCTTTTATTGTACATAATTGCAGTTTGACATTGGGAAGGCTGCTAAGAGATTGAGAAAACGAAACATGGCTGATGAATGAACTTTGAAAAACCTCCAGGCTGCTCCTATTAATCAAGCACCTCTTTGCATTGCCTATGAAGATCTTGTTGTCTCGTGTGAATTGAAACCAGGCCGATTCATCTTTTACCCACTTTCCATGGATTAGAAATTGAGGACCCTTATAAACATTTAAAAGAATTTCATGTTGTTCGTCTTGGTATGAAATCTCAAGCTGTTACAATTGAGAAAATTAAATTAAGAGCTTTCCCTTTTTCTCTTTCAGATACAGCTACGGTTTTGGTTGTATTATCTTCCATCCAAGAGCATTCGAACATGGGAGGAAATGGCTAGACAATTCATTGAGAGATTCTTTCCAGTAACTCGTGCTTCGCAAATCAGGAGAGATATTTGTACAATCAAGCAAACAGATTCTGAATCATTGTACGATTATTGGGAAAGATTTCAAAAACTATGCGGGTCGTGCCCGCAGCATGGAATCACGGATTAGAATCTGATTCAGTACTTTTACCAAGGTCTTTTACCTATCAAAGCAAGATTGATGGATGCCGCAAGTGGTGGCACTATTGTTAAGAAGACACCACGAGCTGCTCAAGAATTGATTTTGATAATGGCAGCAAACGCACAACAATTTGGAAGAATATCGGAATCAAGAAGAGTTGTCAATAAGGTACAAACTAATTCTCTGCAATCTCAAATTTCTAATCTAACTGTTATGGTTTAGAGTTTAGTGTTAGGAAAATCAAGACAAACTAAGGTGTGTAGACTTTGTGCTCAACCAAACCATCCAACCAATATATATTCCCAACACTTCAAGAGGAAGAATATATGAATATAGTGTGATATTCAACTCAACACCAAAGGTTGTATGATTCTTACTCAAATACATATAATCCCAATTGGTAAGATCCAAACTTCAGCTATGCACCTAGACAATCTATTTACCAACATCCACCATTGAACTCAAATGTAGAAAATTCAAGTAACTCTCTTGAGGAAGCCATGAAAAGTCTAATTGCTTAACACTTAGAAATTTCAACATGTTACAGATGCGAGATTTCAAAATTTGGAGACTCAAATTTCTCAAATTGTAACTTCATGGAGCAAGTTAGAGTCTCAACGACATCTACCATATCAACCTGAGGTATATCCGAGAGAAACAGTGGATTCTATAACTTTGGGAAGTGGATTCTTAATAGGTTTGAGATCACAATTAGCTAAGTTGATGGTTTCACCATTTATATGGCTAAATTATAACAAACGTAATTATGTGATATTAAATAAATTTTTTTTAAAAGTTTTAAACAAATATTTTGGTCTTCGTAATTACACCACCCAAATTTGTTATATAACCAAATAAATTAATCCATCAAATATTGAGTCGTTTAAAGTGTTTCCCGGATTCACACCTCTTCCACTAGAGCATAATGTGTAACATGCTCAGCAGGACACATTATGTTTCTTAGTGGGCCGCAAAGGGTTAGGATACTTTGTATAGCTAACATGTGGAATATCAGTTTCACTCAATGGGTTTTTGTTCTAACTTAGTTAGGCCTAAGAACACAGACGGGTAACGTACCAATATGCCCATCAACCAAGAGTCCAGTCCTTTGAAAAAGGATTGGATAGGTTGTCCTAACAGGCATTCAATAATAGGTTCTATGCTCAGGCTCAGTCCGGCTAATTATTGAAGGGTCGTGGATCTTGCAGTAAAAACAATAAAATCATCAACATAGATTAATTACTCTTTTGAGATTGTAAGACCTCTTTGTTTTGATTTTGTATTGATTTTTTCGTAGAAGTAATAATAATGATCTTCAATAATAATGACAACCAATCATTTGCATTACGGTATATTCTTGATATGAACAAGCTTTCTAGACAAAACTTCCTTGATTGGAGTCGGAACTTATGGATAATTTTGAGACATGAATCAAAGGAATATGTGGTAGAAAGCCCGAGGGTCACTGGCTGGGATACCATGTCATCACAAATTGAATGGTATGATAAGTACAAGAGGGATAACCAAGATGTTAAATGTCTAATTTTGGCTAGCATGGTGCTTGAGTTGCAAAAGCAATTTGAGGGGATGCATGCCTATGCTATGATAAGGTCTCTTAATGAGACATATCGTTAGCAACTTTATTAAGAGATTTTCTTGATCATAAAGGCGTTTAGATCTTTTAAGATGGATGCTAATACTTCTATAAGTGATAATGTACAGAAGATGGAAATCCTTATTAAGGGAATGACTCGTCTTGGTGTACTTGTTTCATGGGAGTCGATAGCTTATCACTTAGTGGCTTCTCTGCCTGAATCCTATAACCATTTCATCTCGGATTACAAGCCAAAGATGAGTAGAAACTTAGCTGAGATGCAAGAGATTCTTGAGCTTGCTGAAGGGTTGGTAAATAGGACTCAACCTAGATTAAAGATTGATAATCTGTCAAGAGTAAGGGGTAAGGAAGAGACCTTGAAAGTCAAGAGGCTCAAGGCTAAACAAAGAGTTAAGTCTGATTTACGTCTCAAGGATATGAGTATCAAATAAAAACGGAGAGGACACAAGAGGAGAATAGGTCCTCAATGTTTTAGGAGATAATGTGAAGAATTGTTATTCTTCATGCATGTATCTATGTTATAGATATTTGTGTCTCTGCTCAACATTGGAGTATTCAATACTAAATGTGGTTCTAACATTTATAATGTTCAGGAACTCAAGAGTGAGAGGCAGTTGAGATCAAGACAAGTGGATTCTATAATCAATGATGAAGGTCTTGGAGTTTTCATGAGATTTAAGAATAGCATTTAGTGATAGTCAACTTATTATTTTGAATCTGAAATGATGTAAACATATACTCATTAATAATGAGAAATTAGTTTATATTTCAATCAAGGATGATTCTAGATATGTAATTTTCATTTGTAATGAACAATAATATCTGAGAATGTTTATTCTTAACTTTTGGTTTGGGATAGTTCTTCCTTGAGGTGATCAATAAAATAGATCTATAACATAGAGAGGGATAATAAGCAAAGAAGTTTAATTCATTCTATGTCCAAATTGTTATTTTAAACCAAGTTAAAAATGAAGCACATGGTTAAACTTTCTTCACAGAAAGGTTTTAATTAATTGAAAATCACTTAATCATGTGGGTTCTTAGTATACATGGTAAATTAACACTAAAATTATTCCTCAAACTTATTGATGAGATAATTAACTTACTGTGCTTAAAATGCAGTGAGAGCATGTGTAATGTCTTAAGAAAATTAAATTCATTAATGAAGTTGTTGAATAAGCAAAAGCTTAGCATGACCAATAACTCATTGGGAGTGTATTTAAGTCAATAAGCACGAGAAATGGAAATAAAGAGTTTTCTTAGTTGTTTTTTTGGGTAAATTTCAATTAGCTTGACTAATGAGATTTAAGCCATGGACTTTGATAGATTCAAGGACCACAAGGGAAACGTAAGAAAAGGTAAAGGTTATGATATCAACGATTTTTGGATGCAACCAAGAAAGCAAGGATATAAAAAACCTAGCATTTGAATCGTTATGATAAGAGTGTGAGATAGGCTCACAACTCACCCTATTAGAATACACAATTACAATGGAGTATTTACTAGGAGGATCATGACCATACAAGACATGGTATCCAATAAAGATTCAAATCTCCCAAGATCAAGATTGAAGACATATATTCTTTGACCATTGGTCATTTACATCACGCTTTGATAAAGGCTTTTAAAGAGTGCCATATGAAATATGGTTGACCTACGGCCTATCGTGTCTTTCATAAGATTTTATCTATGTAGAATCTGAGTCAAACTCTTGACATTGGAGTAAAGCGCATGTCATGAGATTGAGAAAAGATTAGTACAAAGGAAAATATTTATGCTTGTTTGTGATTTATCCTTTAAAGAAAAGGATAATGCACCCCACAACCTTGCCTAAATATAAAGTTCAAGGCATTTGAGGTGTTTTTCTAAAGAATATAACTCTTTGAGAAAAATAGTGGGAGCAAAATTGAGCTTATAAGTTCAAGGTGCACAAATTCCTTAAAAAAGGGACAAGTCATAATTTGCATTTAGCTTCACTTAATTGAAGCTTAAGTTGCAAAGCACAAATGATCTAAGAAAGCATGTTGGTTCAATCACAAATCAAGGAAACATAGTTTCTCTTGAAAAGTGATTACTCTTGACATGAGGAAGAGTTTTAGAACTCATTGAAAGGCTTTCGAATTCCTTAATGGAATTAAGCTGAAATGCAATCCATGCACCGCAATCTAGTTAGTAACTAGATTAGCTCACGTGTGAACATTTGGGTGATAGTGCGCATTTGGAAATTTCAATAATGCTTATGTGGATAATGTGTATAAGTGATGTTTTTGTGTCCAAGTGTTAAATTATGATAGTGATGTTTGATTGGAGAAAGATTGAAAGTAATTTACTAAAGTTTTAGTAAATACTTTGCAATGCTAAATTTAGGTGAAACTGTTACAATTTGATTGGATACAGATTAGCTTGACTAGATCGGATCCAATAGAATGACTTAAGGGTAAATATCTATATGAGATAGATCAAATTAGTTTGCACCTAATTATCAAATTCAATTTGATTTCATCATGATAGCTGAAAGTTGTAAAACGAACTATGAGCTCTATACAAAGTATCATTGTTAATTACGGCAGATGCTGAGCACAAGGTAGCATGTGATGCTACAAAGGGTGTTATAAGGATCATGAAGTTTATATGTGAGGTAGGAATGGAAAAATCATCCTAAACTAACTTGGTGTTTTTCATGACAAAATGGGTGCCATAGCACAAGCAAAGGGAACCGGTCACAGAATCCGAACACATGTTCAGAATGTCTGAAAGCCATATTATATATATATATATAATAATAATAATATATCAAAGACATGACATTACAAAGGGTTGACACAAGAACGATGCTGTAAATTGTTTGACCAAAACACCATCATGGATGGAGTTTGAAAGTTCGTTACGAATTGTTAAAGATTAGAGCAATACTTGCTATGAACTAATTCGAGCGGGAGATTGTTGGTGTGCCCTAGTTCATCGACATTGGTTCTTAATAATTTATGATAACTTGTATTAAATTTGTTGTGTCATATTAATAAAGGTAATGAACCCACTGCATTTATATCTTGTGCTATAATAAGAGTAGGGTATCCGTTGATTATAAATTATAAAACTGTCCCAAGTCTGTTCAGTCATGGGAATAATTAGAACTAAAGATTTGTAAGTTAGATGATCTATAGTAATGGATTTACTATGTTGCTTGTTAAGAAGATCATGTCGTGGACATGGGCTGGACCGATCCAAGCTAAGTAGGTCTTGATTATCCTTAGACTTAATTGCAACGTACTAGTAACCTAGAATTGAGTAATCTGTGGTATGCACCTAACGGGGTCCTTAATTATTGGATCACAAGCATGGGTATGCTCACTTTATTTCATGAACATGTTATTAGTAGTGTTGTAGTTTAAGAATCACCATTTCAGTTTGAAAAATTGAAAGACATCAAGCCGGCGCTGATGAACCATAATAGAGGGTGATAATTATCATGCCTTATTCATCAGTTAGATGTTGAGAGCAAAGGATTTTGCAAAATAACTACTGGGTTCAGTATTTATATTAGACAGTTGTATTCTATCCCAATAGGGGGCTGTAATGGTTTGCTAGAATCCGCTTACAGTCTATGGGTAAAGCTCATTGCCAACATATGGACAGACCCAAATGATCGTGCGTTTAGAATCACTGATTCGGGATTTATTGTACATGTAATGTTACAAGATGTAATGAAGAAGTGATTATTAATTAATTGACATAACAAGTCAATGTAATTGAATAATCAATGTAACTCCAATGAATTAATTTAGTTAATGGTATAATATAATATAATATAATTTATATTATTATTTAAAGTTAAATCAAGTTGATTAAATGTATTTACATATGATATTTGTTTAATTGACAATCAAATATGAAAAAAATAATTTAATTGAATAAATTTATTCAACAAAATTTTCATACTAAAATAATTTGTTAACTACTTTAGTTAATTAAATTAATTTGTAGTATGACATTCAATTTGATTAAATTGTATTGTTTTAATTTTATCAATGGGTTAAATTGTGAATTATAAATAATGTCAATTAGAAATTATTTAAGGAATTAAACTTTGTGGTTTAATTGTTAAATTAAGTTTCTACTAGGTCAAATTTATAATTTAAATAAACCTAATTCTAATTACTAATTAGAATTATATATA